>JACCIX010001308.1:62500-189417 GCA_025506515.1 Flaveria trinervia
ATGCAAAGCAAAACATCTATTTATATTACAACAAAAGTTCTCGTACCAAGCACCAAGTTTTCACCTTAGTTGTTTTCGCATAGCTCCATGTTCTCGCATATTTCATCAAGTTTTCACATGGACTTAATTTGATTTTATGAGCCCCTAAGTTTAACCTCTACAATCTCCCCCTAGGATCAGTGAATCAATTCCATCAAAAGTCCACATTATCACATTTGTAATCACCTTCATATGCATACATCTTCTCCAACGTTTGTTAATCAACCAACTAAATTAAGCTGCAATAAAGTGTATAAACTTATCAACTTTAATTGGGTGCACTTGTATAACTTCAATAAATCAGTCAGATCCACCACTCGAAACTTTTTTCCACACAATAGATAACTGTATAACTTGTCTCCTTTTCATATACCCACCCCATCAGTATAGCTAAGTTATCTGCTGGAATTAGAGAATGAATAAGAAAACTTTCTCATGGTCTTTTGATGTTTGTAAATCCTAATAATCATTGAAGTGGGGTGTTTGATCAATTTCGATCTCATCTTTGATCAATTTCCCCCATCGTTGACCCCCTTTACTCTGGCCTCGGCTCTGGGGGTTCCGACGACCCCCTTATACCCTAAACACTTGATTTTAATGCAAATAAACCGTACCATGACTCTCGCAAGTCTGTTTCAAACCTGTACCTCCCATTAATTCAAATTCAATAACTGTTCAGCATAAACACTTGAAACCGAAACCCCTACTCAAGCTCAAACTTGTTTCAACATGAAACTCAAAGGACAATTAATTGATTAGAATCAAACCTATGATCACTGAAATCATAATCATTATATTAATTTCAATTTAGTTAAATAACATATGGATTATTCAAGCCCAAGTCGAGTGGTAATGATAGATCTATTCTATTTCAATCATTATTATTTTATTTTAAAATTCAATTCAAAACATGCTATGTTATTGCTTATAATTATATGTGCATCGTTAGATAAATTGGATGATAACACAATATTTAATTCAACACTATGATAATAAGATAGATATATTGATTTGATAAACCCATCCCGTATGGTTAATCAAGTGGTGATATATTGGTTTGACAAACCTACCCCTATGAATATTCGAGTGGTGATTGGAACGAATTCAATCATCACTCATATGGCTTCATTTACGGACTGAGTCAATTCAATCATCTGGTTGATTGTGTTTGCTTTGTTTTTTATGTTACACTATTTGTAGGATCGATGTATGTCACTAAACACTTGGTTTTCTTTCAAACTCACTTGTACTCACACTGTTATGATGAAGCAGAATCTATTAAAGAGTTGATTATAATATACTAAGTAACTTAAGAACACACATGATAATTTTCAAGGTACTTGTATATATTACTTCTCAACTCAAAGTTTACAAGACTCTTACAAGCATGATACAAGAGTTACATGAGAAACTATATATACTATCACCTACAACCTATTATACTTTGATACCAACTGGAATCCTATAACTAAAGCAGATACTACAAAGCTATAGTTAAGGTATTTTAGATAATATCTTATCTAAGATATGGTAGTCATGACATGTCCATGACTTACCTTTTGTTACCAACTAAAGTAGCAACTATACTAACAAATAAAGGTGAACAGTTGTATAAAGTATGGTCAACTACATGGCCTTTTGGGAAAACTCCATGCATTATCAGGGTCTGCAGCGGAGTGTCAAAGAACCGTACTTATGTCCACTGGTCTATAACAACATTTCCCGAAGGTTTATTGGCTTCGGAAGAACAAGTTCTTTCAAATCCTTTTATACTTTGGAAGAGGCTGCTTCTTTCATGGTTGGAGACTTCTTCTTTGGAAGTCATTGTCTTTTAATACTTCTAAGTCTTGAACTTCGGAAGAGAAGACTTTGTCTTCGAAGTTGGAGCTTTTCCTTCGGAAGATGATCTTGCACTTTGTCTTCGGAAGAACTCCATTTCCATCAGAAGTCCATACTTAGCTTCGAAAGTCCTTTATAAGTTGCACCAAGAATAGTCTAAGTGTTTGGTTTTGGTTGCACCAGCCTTTTAAGATCCAACAAACTCCCCCTAGGCTGATGCTACCAAAACCTCCCTTACTTCTGCTTCTCAAAACTTTCTACACAAGGACATGTGATATTTGTCTATTTCTTTGTTCTGTCTGGAAGTTGTGGTGAGAAGTCTGTGCAAGTCATCAGTGGATAGGAGATCCGTCTATCACTCCTAATGACATGCACCCTTTGTTGTGCTCCTTGAAAAGAGTTAGTTGACGAGAATTATAGTCATACTCCCATCTAACAATGGGTTCAAGTTTAGGATCTACAACCATTTGAAGAAAGGCTTTGCGTTTGGTTGTTGATCCTTTCCTCTCCTCTTACTCTTTTAGTTTTAACTCTTCTTCAATCCTTTTCCTAGTAGTTAGCTCAGCAAGGTGAAGGCTCCTCAGGTATTTATGATATGGGCAGCTACCTCAGAGTTTGAGGGGTTGGAGAATGGCTTCTCTACTAACTCAACAATATCAAATCTGCTCAAGTGTAGCAGAGATGAGACATTAAGCCTGTTCAGCTTGCCATTTTCTCTCTCAACAACAAAGTTGTGAGAAGAGTCTTCAAACCTCCACTGGACAATCTTCTTTCTTGGCACAGGAGTTTGCAAGGTACTTTGTCCCCCTTCTTGCTATCCTGCAGAGTCACCAGCTTCCTTCTTAACTTCTTTTCTTCATCATTGAGTGAATCTGAGTTGAGTCCAAGAAGTTTAACAGCCTGATCCAATGTTCCTCTTGGCAGATCAAGGAATTGATCTCTTATGAGGGAACATGAGGATCCATCAACAAAAGTCAACTTGATAGAGTCCTCCTCATAAGAGACGTCACTCAAGGTTGTACATCTGATGAGCTTCATCTTGATCAAGGCTGAGGTTGAGGTTGGGGTTGAGTTTGGGTTGTAGGTTGGGGTTGAGGTGTTGGTTTAAAGATCATCCCTTGTCCCCTTCTACATCTCTTTCCTTTTTCCCAAGCGAATATCAGCCTTGATGTCACTGACATGTCGCTGGAGTGTCTTTTCAGACATGGGTCCCACTTGCCTACCAGAGAAGCCATGAGCCGTAGATAATCCTTCATCCAGGCCTTCTCACCTATCTTCTTGGCAGTAATGACCCCATCTCTTCTTCTTCCTTTTCTTCTCCTCCCCCACCTCTCTTTTGTAGCTTTCCTCCTCTCTTTCTCCAGTTGATCCTGCTCTTTGTTGAAGAGTCATAGGATCATGTCATTATTGTGTGGAGATAGTTCTTGAAGAGAGAAACCCTTAGAGGTTAAGAAAGTTATCCTTTCCCTCCTAAGCTGTAGACCAGCTTCCATTTTTTCCTTTCTCTTTCCTCCTCTAAGGACAACCTTACTGTTTTCTCCTTTCTCTTAATCTATAGCATGATTGCTTTTTCTAGCTCTACTAACTCCTCTAGTGGTAGCAGGGGTATATCTTTAGTGATAGCTTCCAAGCTTGATGAGCCTGTCAATGATCTCCACCCTTTTCTTGTTGTTAACTGCCTCCTGGTTGGCTGCAGTTGCTTTGGAGCTGGCAGCTAGCAACTTCCTAGTTGGAAGTATACCTTTTCTTTTAAGTTTCCCATTCTCTCCTCCTCCTGAAGCTCTTCCGTAGTCATCTTCTTCTTGCCTTTAACATCTTCAGAGGTGCTAGACTTTGGTGGTTCTTGAATGGAGGGTTCAGCTTGAGACATGATGGATGGAGATAATGAAGTTGTTTGAGCTAGGGGTCGGTTGAGAAAGTCCTTACTATTCACCTCAGATTCCAGCTCTAGAATTCCATCTGTGATGATTAGATCCTCAGACAAGGAGAAAAGGCTTTCCGTAGCTTCCATATCAGCTTGGAAGATTGAAATTGTTTTTCCGAGCTTTGACTTCAGCTTTAGAAGTCTGAGGGAATGCACTATCTATCCCAACTATTTCAGTTGCTGGGCCATCAGTCCTCATTTCCTTTTGAATTGAATCTCAGGTTCCATTGGGCCTTAGGTTGACTAAACTAAGTCTTGATCCGCATCTTTGCTTATTCATCCGCATTGACAAATGCAGATGAGTGACTTGATCAACATTTCTTCACTTGATCATCCGCATTTGTATGTTGGTCATCCGCATTGGTTAATGCGGATGAAAAAATACTTCTGCGTATTTTTCTGTCATCCGCATTTGCAAATGCGGATGAACAAAGTCTTGTCCGCATTACTTTTTGTCTTCCGCATTTATTAATGCGGAAGAACAAATACTTGTCTGTATTTTTCTGTCTTCCGCATTGACAAATGCGGAAGACCATACTTGGTTTTTCCTGTGCAGGATCTTCATTCGCATTTCTTCTTGGACTTGTGGGAATCCAACAAAGCAACCATCAACTCACCCATTGAATTGGCATGCATAATCCTTTTAGGGTCCAACAATACTCCTCCTAAGAATTATGTAGCCTATGTTCTTCATGTTTGGGTGGTGATTGAGGTTGTGATGATTCTGCTGGGTCTTGTGGTGGTGTAAAAGGTGCTGCTTGAGCTGGATCCAAAATTGCCTTGATCATGTTAACAAAATCTTGAGCATTGACATTTTATCCTTGCTTAGTACATGAATCTTCATTCTGCTCATATATGAATGGCTTCAAGTGGTAGTTTCTTTAGTGAGATTGGTTCCCAAATAGACACCGTAGATAGCCCATCCCTATGAATTAAAAGAGAACCATTGACATCAACTTCTAGTTTGACAATGTTGCCCAACTGTAGAGGTGTCTTCTTCTTCTTCTTCTTCCTTTTCTCCCTCTTTGCACTAATCTGATCATAAGCCATCTTTAAATTTTGATACACTTTAGAAAGAAATGTAGATCTTCTTGACCCAATTTGTTTGGTATCTCTCTGAAGTGCCTTGTGTATATGTATTGGATATATGATTGATACAGTAGTCTCACTTCATAACCACTAAACAATCTGAATTCAACACCTTCTTTACCTCCCCACTTCATCTCAATCACCAATCATAGGTCTTCTCATCATAATACATTTGAGATTGTGTTGAGGAATGTGTACCAGCCACCATTTTTCTTTTCAATGATTCAGTAGGTTTTACTCTAAGTTCTGGAAACACTACTTCTCAGCTGGTTTTGTTTGTTCATCTCTAGAGGGTTCTTGAAAGTTTTTTATTTTCTCATACATATTGCTTTTAATGAATTGAAGTTGTTGGTTCTCTTGAACATTTTAAGTATACCTTCAAATTCATATCCTCTAAACATGGCATTATGGTTGATCAGCTCCAGATTAGCCAGTTCTTTCAGGTCATGAATCTCAAGTGCATTTACCAGAGCAGAGTACTCTGTAAAAAATTGCACTAGACCTAAGATCCTTTTAACCATAAACATATTCCATGAACTATCATACTTCCAAGCAATAATTTTCTGGTCTATTTTGCCTTTTGGAGTAGATACCCCTCTAATCATCTTAACAGTGGTCAACCCTTCCTGAAGTTTCAGTTTGGAGGGTTCAGCAAACCACTCTGGATATTTATGAAGAACATGTGCTAGATAGTCTTGATCTTTATGAGTAAGCTTCATGTCTTGTGCAGAGACTCTTGATCTTGGCTTTTGATTGAGCACTTCTTCTTCTAACTTCTTCAGCTTTTCTTCTTTTCATTTATTAACCTAAGTGTTGCAGCTCTCAATGAATTAGTTTTCATGTTTGCCAATTTTCTTTCGGTGAAGCCTTGACTGGTGAAGTAATCCTTCATTTCCCTATCAGTCATGTTATAGGGATCAGGATGTAGAGGTTTATGAGTTTGAGATTGTGTCTTCATGACAGACAATTTTGACTTGTGAGCTTTGGGTGCAGTAGACTTCTCATAATTTGTTTCAATCGTGGGGTCCAGCAATTTGTTGACCTTCTCCTTTTTAGCTATCATGCCTTTATAAGTCATGTTGAATACGTCATCAGTATCATACCCGTGATTGATCAGGAACATGGCTTTTATCATCAGGTCATCTGTTTGTGCTTTTAGTACCATTTCCTCTACAGATTTTTCTATTTGCATAGGACTATCCACATGTACATCTTTTTCAGCAACATAACCCCCTTCTATTTCTCCTTCTTCCAAATCATAGCAGCAGCTTGTTTCTTTAGTTGAGCTTCAGCCTGCTCCTATTCTTCAAGGAATTCAGCTTAGCTGCCATGCTTCTTGGATCATCTTTCTTACTTTTCTTCACATTCTCTTCTTCAACCATTGGTCTTTTGCCTTTAGCCTTTTCAGCTTGATATTTCCTCTTTCTGGTATAGGTTAGAAGTGAAGGACCATAAGAGGATTCAGTCTTTTCAATCTCCTCAAACACTTTCTCAGCCTCAGTGTGTACTTTTTCTTGATCATCAGCTTCTTTTTCTTCCTGTTCTTTTTCTTTTTCACAAACCTCTCTGATCATATCTTTTTGTTCCTCTGATAATGACACAGCAGGTACCGTTTGCATACTCAACTCTTTCTCCAAGGGAACTAGAGATTGAGGAATTACCACAATAGGTTCAGTGTGGTCCTCTGGTTAGCAACAAAATCCCAAAATTCCTCATCAATAATGAATTCTTCAGAAGAAAAACTATCTAGAGCACTCATTAGTTCTTCAAGTTCAGCCTTATCAGTTTGAGTAGCATATGATTGTCCAGAATAAACCACAATCTCTAGACTTGATTCTTCATTCTTTATACTTCTTTCATCCTCAGCACTTATTTGAACTTTAATTAACATTTCAAGTTTAGAGATCCTTTTATTTTGACTTTCAACTTGACTTTGGAGATTGGAAATGATCTCTGCTTGTTCTTCAATAATATCTTCTTGCTTTTCCATTGCTATAGTTTGAATGGCAAGAGTATCAACATGGCCACTTACTTCTTCTCTAGAATGGTTAAGAGCAGCTTTTAAGTATTCAATCTCTTTCTCATTCTCTTTCTTTTCAACTTCATATTTTTCTTTTAACTCTTTTAACTCATGCTCCTTTTCATCCAGTTCTAGAATCCTATCATCAATGATTCTAGCTCTCCTATTCAGTATTCTTTCCATTCTTTCAACTTTTTGCAAGAGCTCAGATATCAACTCATCTTTTTCATCTGGCCTATTTACATTAGTTCAGCAAAGTTCTCTGAGGGAGCAGTCTTAGAAGTTGCTCTATTTTCAGGCATTTGAACATGTTGATCCTCCTCATGCGAAGATGATTTGGATGCTTTAGATGTGCTTGTTGAGTCTCCAAACTCAGTTGGGTTATCATGGGTGGGCAATGGTTGAGGTGGTGATATTGGTGAGTGATGAGGAGATGTTATTGGTTGTGCTATTGGTGATGCAATAGGTGTTTTATAGGGAGATTGTAATGGTGATGGTTGTGGTGATGTTGTGGTGATGGTTGTGGTGATGGTTGTGGTGAAGGTTTTGGTGAAGGTTTTGGTGAAGGTTGTGGTGAAGGTTGTGGTGAAGGTTGTGGTGAAGGTTGTGGTGAAGGTTATGGTGAAGGTTGTGGTGAAGGTTGTGGTGAAGGTTATGGTGAAGGTAAAAATGGAGATGCATAGTCATGAACTTTAGGTTCAGTGTGAGAATCACCCCCTTGCACCATCTTGGGTGACACTGACCTTTGCCTATCAACACCATCAGCTTGCTCATCAGCAGCTTGTTCTTCATTATGATCATGAGCATCTTATTCTTCTCCTATTCTTCTGGATTGATCTGTTGAAGCATCCAAGGAAGAAGAGTGAGTGAGCTCCATTGTTGAAGTTTCTGGGATCCCTCTTCTTGATATACTTGGTATGATTTAGCATCATAATGAGGAATATCTAGAACTGGTCCCTCAGTAACTAGATTTGGGAATGCATCATTTATCAAGCATTGAATGAATCTTGGATACATCAAGAACTTGTGTCTCTTCCCTCTTGAATATTTGATACCATACCATTGAATACATAAGCTAACATGTTGAATGGTCTGTTTGTGCATAGAGCACAAATTGTAGATGAAGTTATGATTGGAATATCATTCCACCCTGTTTTTCTTTTGGATAAATAGTGCTGGAAGATGTGGATTAGAAATCTCCAAGGCAAATCAACTAATCCTTTACAATCTGCTTAGCTTCAAATCCCCCTTCATACCCAATTTCTACAAAAATGGTAGTGATGTCATCCTCATCCAACTCTATTGGTGCATCGGCATCATCATCAAAATGCAGACATCTTCTCACAGAATCTTCAGTTATGATCAGAGTGTGCTTATTATCAATTCTTCCAGATAAGGTTCTAACACCATCTGCTTCAATCACTTCAGCTGAATTCCAGAAAGACCTTATGAGATTCTAAAAAATAATGGGTCTAACTGTGATAGCATAAGCTAACCTTGTTGTAGAAATAAATCGGATAATGTCTTTGAGTCCCTCAGATTCTGGTACATCAGGGTCTAAATAACCACTGACATTATAGAGCTTGCTCTATGAAAGATTAGCCATTTAATCTGCACAAGAGACATATGTGTTAGTTTTGATGAGAAAGCATGTGTACAATTGATTAGCTTGACTTTTAGTGGTCAAATATGAACGTTTGATGTCACTATTTCATTATTGTCACATAAAATGGTGAATTTGTTGTAGAACAATCTCATTTTCTCTGTTTTTCAAGTTTAAATAAACCATTTATTAGATGTTACTTCATTAATTTGTTATACATTTTTATTTGTCATCAGACCCTGTTCTTATGATGAACATAACTATGAAGGTTTTCATGATGGGTAAAATTCCTATTAGTTTGCATGTTCATTGATGTCGAAAATGTATATCATATCTTTGAATAAATCAGATTTTGGTGTTCATCATTATCATTTGGTTCTTTGTTTGATTTAGGTTCAACAGTCCGAAAGTTGTCATGATGAATTTTTTGGAGATTTCACCTTTCTTTCAATGCTACTGAAGTTTTAGAATCGATTACAAGAACAGGTTGATTAGAATCACACATAAATCTTTGGTTGTTTATGATGAAGATGATCAAAGAGGGTGTACAATGTATTTGCGCTCGTCTTACTATTTAGTCTCTCAAATTTGAAAAGTATTAATTGACCCTTTGAAATTCCTTTAAATAGTCAAATAATGGTTTTTACAAAATTTTACAAGTTTCAGAACAGATGTGGTCACAATTTTTAAGTCACTGTAGCAAATGCGGAAGTGGAATTTTAAGTCTTTTGGTCATCCGCATTTGTGTACTGTTGTAAATGCGAAAGAGAAAATTTGATGAACTTTGACTATCCGCATTTGTTTACTGTTGTAAATGCGGAAGTGTTTAACTTGTGGTTTTAGTCATCGCATTTACACACTGTAGCAAATGCGGAAGTTTTTGCTACTGTTTTCTTCCATTAGCATTTGTGCACTGTGGCAAATGCGGAAGAACAAAGTTCATCAGCATTTGTGCACTGTAGCAAATGCAAAAGTTTCATTACTTCTGTTTTCTTCCATCCGCATTTGTGCACTATGGCAAATACATAAGAACGAAGTTCATCAGTATTTGTGCACTGTAGCAAATGCGAAAGAATAAAATCCACTTTGACTGTTATCCGCATTGACAGAAGAGAGCACACTTTATTTCTATTTGAAAATACATGTAAATTGAAGATACACATCCACAAATGTGGATGAGTAAAACGAATGCGGAAGTGTAAATTTTATCCGTATTGACAAATGCGGTTGGACACCTAAACTGTTATCCGCTTGACAAATGCGGTTGAACACTTGAAAAACATTTTATCCGCATTGACAAATGCGGTAGAACATTTTTAATCCGCATAGGTTTTAACACACAAAATTTCATGTATACTTGTGACACACTAATGCGGTAGAGTACATTTTTTGTACGCATTAGTTTCACTTGGAAATTAAAAGCTACCCGCATTGGTTATATGCATGTGTTACCTTCACCCGTATTAACCAATGCACTTACGTGCATTAACTTTGAACTTAATCATAAGTTAATGTGAATTGTTTTTCATGTTATGAAGAGATGTCCTTGATTGATTTTTCTTATGAAGTTGCTGACTGTTGAGGTTATCAATTCTTGCTTGGATTGACTTGTATGTCATAAGTGATACTAGTTTCCATTTTTGACTGATCTTGGACTTTTCATGCTTCCAAAAATCTGCATATGCTGAGATACTATGGTATAAATTTTGCAACAACACCTATGTTTTCTTTTTGTTTTGTTTTGAATTTTTAAGAAAAAGAAGTCAAGTTTAAACAAAAGTATAGTCTTACTCAGAACTTTTAAATCACCCCCCTTAAAGTTTATATCCACATTTAGATAAAAACTTTAAAGATTTAAAACTTTTTGAATTTTATTATGATTGTTAATGATGAAGAGAAGTATATATTTTGTTGGGATCATATTAATCTTACATTACACATGTGCATCCTTTATGATAAAATGGACATGTTTATGAACTTTATGATTGAAGGTATGTTTGTCCTCTTAAACTCATACCAGGTTGATATTTTGATGCAAATGAATTTTATCATGTTTTTGGTTGATTTAATTATTCAATGTATACCTCACACACACAAGCATGGAATGATCAACCATCCTTATACAATGCATGGTAGAACTTTTTCACAACTTTTCTTACGAGGTAACTTAAGTTATGAGAACTCATTTTCACTGATCCTTATTGGGATTCTTTTACTTTGATCCTTTTCATGATGATCCACATTGGGATTCTTTTCACTTCATTTTGGAAGGTGATCCATGATGGGATTCTTTTTTTCATTCACTTGGAATGTATTGCTTTCGTAGATTCATCCAATTTGGATGTGTTCTTCACTGGGAATCTTTTGGATCAGTACATCTACACTATGTGCATGTTTCATCAGGTCTTTGCTCAGTAAAACAAAGATGAAACTGGATGTAGGTGAAAGAGATTTATAAAGTATCATTACATGGTGTGTTTAGGTTATTACACACACATGCACTCAGATAAGCCAATACATACCTGTACTTTGTGATGAGTGTTTCACTATTAAATACGATTTTAATTCATCACTACATGTATCTTCTCTTCCAAGTTGAGCCTACCAACATATCTGGTAAGTCATGCCACTCTTGCAATTTTTGAAATTAAGCACAGTGAATGATATAATGACTGTAATTATATCATTTCCCTTATACTCTTTTCTTCATCAAACTTGACTTCTTTTTGTGATTTTCTAAAGATTTTGACTTGTTTTTGATGTTTTGATTGGTTTTACTCAAGGTTAATCATGCCAATGGATTGAACTAGGAATTCAAACCTACCGGGTTCAAATGGCTTAGTAAATAAATTAGAAAATTGATTTTCAGTGGGTACTTGAATCAATTTGATTAACCCCTTTTCAGCACAGTCTCTCCAAAAGTGATATCTAATTTCAATGTGTTTGGTTTTTGAGTGCTGAACTGGATTATTATGAAAACAACTGTTGTGTTGTCAATATGAATTGGTGTGTGCAAGAAGTTTAAACCATAATCAAGCATCTGGTTTTGAATCCAGAGAACTTGAGAGCAACAGGCTGATGCTGCAATATACTTAGCTTTTGCTGTTGATACAGATACGTTTGTCTACTTCTTGCATTGCCATGAAAACCAGTCTGGGACTAAGCAATTGACAACCTCTAGATGTGGATTTTCTGTTGAAGTTGCATCCTCCATAATCACTATCAGTGAAAGCATAGAGATTGAAGTCTCCTTCTTTTGGATACCATAACCCAAGTGCTGGTTTGCCCTTCAGATATCTAAATATCCTCTTGACTGCATTCACATATGATTCTTTTGGATCAGCTTGATACCTTGCACACACACAAACACCAAACATAATATCAGGTTTGCTAGCAGTTAGATACATAAGTGATCCTATCATAGATAGATAGTTAGTTTGATCAATATACTTTCCTCTGGATCAAGTCTAATCTTCACTTTGGTATCAACTGGTGTTCTAATAGACTGACAATTAGTAAAAGGAAACTTCTTTAGCATTGTATCCACTATTTAGATTGGTTGATGAAGATTCCATCTGCTGACTGTTGGACTTGCAAACCTAAGAAGAATGTGAGTTCTCCCATTGCACTCATTTGGAACTTTGAATGCATCAGGGTTTCAAATTCTTTGCAGAGTTGTTTGTTTGTAGAGCCAAATATAATGTCATCCATATAAATCTGGACTAACATCAGTCTTTTCCTCTTATTCTTTTAAAGAGAGTCCGATCAATCTTTCCTCTTTCATATCCATGTTCAAGAAGAAAGGATGATAGAGTCTCATACCACTTTCTTGGGGCTTGGTGAAGACCATACAGAGATTGTCAAGCTTGTAAACTCTGTGAGGAAATCTGGATCTTCAAAGCCAGGTGGTTGACTCACATAGACCTCCTTAACAATCTTTCCATTGATTGAGATCGAATTGATGCTCTTCGATAGTAGGGTAGGTTGCGGCCAAGAACCGAAATCGAAGGATATGCAGATAATGATGGAAACCAAATTAATTTAGTACGAAGCTTCTAAGATTGATGAGGAACAGAAGCCCTTTATTAATTGTATTCAAAGATGCTCCGAAGATGGACTTCGACTATGTTGCAGGTTGCGGTGGAGGTAGAATCGAAATGAGAGATACAATTGTTTTTCAGATGAAATTACCTTGCGTGGAAGTTTAGTTCGATTAAACTATCATGTAGCTGCATTTAATTTTACTATTATTGAGTATTTATGCTTAAACGGCTAGGAGGTTTAATGGTGATCGGTTACCGACCCCATACAACCGTTCACGATTTAATAACACGATTAAAGACCCCAATTTAGTTCGAATTAAGTTCAGGAAGCGGTTAGGAACGATTGGAATTCGTTTTGGGCAGAAAAATCGCCCGAAAACCCCTTGCCGGAGTCCGGCCGGAAGTGGCCGGAGCACCGCCAGTTTTGCGGGGGTAGGGGAGTTTTGGTTATTTACACAACTAGTCCCTGATGTTTTGAGTTCTTATCATTTTATGTTTAAACTTTTTAAATGAAGTTTCAAAAACTACATATTAAACCCTGGACTTTATAAGACCAAAATCAATTAATAAGTTAATTTATTTTTTATACAATCTTTATAAATCTTGTGAGTCTTATAAAATTTTTCATACTTTATTTATTTAGTTTAACCAATAAAAAGAAACTCCTAGTTAATATCCCAACTTTATAAATTTATAAACTTTATTTATAACTTATAAAATTTATTATAAATTGCTCAAATGATTAAATAAATAAAATAAATAAGACAATAGTCAAGATTGGTTAAATGATGCATTTAACGTATGATTCAATAAACAAATAGTTTTAATAATTTATTTTTTATCGGATGAACGTTCAAAATGGGTTCGGATTTGGGTTTATAATTTGAAAATGGGCGGATGTTACAACTTTGTCATGGTTCCAGCTTCCATGTCAGATTTGAAAATAGCCGCCATTTGAGATGTTAAGTATTTTGTATGTGTGAGGAATCTTAAGATGGTGAGATCTTATATCAAGAGCCTGGAATGCTCTAATACCAATTATAGGACCGGTGAAGGGTATGCACTTACAACACAATAACACAATGAGGAGAGTTGCTAAGAATACTTAACAACATAAATAGGAAACTGGTTAACCTTTTGTAAAGATACTAAGAACACAAGTAAATATGAGACAGAACAAGATAGCAAAGCACACAAGGAGTTGGTATTCAATATTGCAATATATTGCTTTCTCAAGTTCTATTACAAATGTTACAAAGCATATCAAAAAGTTACAAGTACTTGAGATACATATACTACATCCCTACAGCTGGCCATACTTTGAAGGCCAGTTGGATACAATTGACTAGACAATAAACAAAATCAATTGTAGAGTCAAAAGGCAGATTGCCTTTTAACTAGTGACTATGACATTCCATAGCTCACATCCTAATATATTACAAAAAGGATAAGTACATAAAGTAAAAAGTTACAGACTCAAGAACTTAATGTACAGTTACCAAAGCATGGAGCTTTTCACCAATTTATGAAAGTTGGTGAATTTACAGAGTTGCAGTAGGAAGGGGTCCAACTTTATGAAAAGTACATCAGATAAAGCAGTGTTCAAAAGTCTTTGGAAGAAATCTGTCTTCAAGTGTTGGCTTCAGAAGACTTTATCTTTGAAGCTTCGGAAGACTTCATCTTTGGCTTCAGAAGATATTGGTCTTGGCTTCGGAAGATATTGGTCTTGGCTTCGGAAGATTTCACACTTAATGTATTTTTCTGATGCTGGTGTGAAACTTCCGAAGCATTCTACTTCAGTACACTTGTGCATGCATGCATGAGAGACTTTGGGTGTTTAGGTTGCATCAGCCTTTACATTTAATCCTTACAGGTTTCCTACTCATTATCACTCTCCAAAGCTTCAGGAATCATCAATTGTATTGAATCATCATCACTTACTTGGATTTGGATTCATATCAGCTGCATCCTATTCACCTTTTTATTCTCATCAATTCGGTCTTAATTCTATAAGTTAAACACACCACACATTTATATGAACATGATAATCAAAAGCCCCATGATGATTTTGATTATCATTTACAAATTCAGATTCAATTTGAAGCCAATCGAATCTGGGGTCATAAGGATTTGGAGATTTCGACAATTATCTGTTTTTATCAATTTATAATGAAATCGTTTCAAATTCTAGGCTTTGGCACAATGGTTAAAAGAAACTACCATCAAGGGGAAGACCCGACTTTGATCCCGGACACCATCAAATCCATTTTAATCCATATCTTTTTTATTAATATGAATTAAAAAATTACTAATACACATGATAAAGTTGAGTTGTACATGATACTTGATTGTTTGTGCTATTTTACTTATCATGAAAGGTTTAATAATTGTTAATATATACTTTTTAACGGTAAATGTGTGACCCTGATTTGGATAATATGTGTTATCTTAATCGGGCCAACCTATTCATTTTCCAGTCGGGACCACAACCCAACCCTCTTAAGAGGAAACTCATCACTGAGAAAACTCACTGACTCAACTTTAAGCATTTTATTCAGAGTGAGATTTGTGACACCTACATAAATCCCACATCGGTTGTGGATATGAGAGATTCTTGGTTCATAAGGAATGTCCTGCCTCTAATATCAACAATGCGTTTTGGGCGTATTGGCTGTGGATGAGAGGATAACTCCACAGTTTAGCGTGCTCAGATGGTAGCAATCCAGGGATAGATGACCTCCCTGGGAAGTTTTTACCCGGGCAACCAAAAGTAAATCTGTGAGCTCCTCGTGAGCAAAACAGATAATATTGTTGGTGTGAGGGGCCGGGTGTTATAGAATGGTATCAGAGCCACTCCTATGTCATTCGGGATGTGGGACATACCTCACCAAGGATGGTGACTTCTCGGGCTCATCGAGGACGATGAGTCCATGGGGGGGGGGGGTGATTGTGACACCCTACATAAATCTCTCATCGTCTGTGAACAAGAGAGATTCCTGTTCATAAGGAATGTCATGCCTTTAATATCAACAATGCGTTTTTGGCGTATTGGCTATGGATGAGAGGAAAACTCCATAGTTAAGCGTGCTCAGGTGTTACATGCTTTAAGACTTGAACCTATGACCTCCTAATATTTATATATCATGGTACTTTATCTTAACTAGTTGGGCTAAAAATATTACCAATTGTTATTATATATATATATATATATATATATATAATATATATATATATATATATATTATATATATATATATATATATATATATATATATATATATTAATTACCAACTTCTTATGCATTAATGGTTGTATAACATGCTTTAAGAGTTGTACTAAACTTTTGTCTTATTCTTTTTAATCATTAACTTTTTCTACTATTTAACTAAAATATTTTTATACTTTTAATTTTGGTCCCTATATTTTTTATAATTTAAAAAAAATTATTTTACATTTCGGTCTACAATTTGCGAGTTAACACGACGCAGCGTGGGTGTGTAGTTCAATTTTTTACCCTTATTTTTTCTCCGTTTAACGGTCCGTCGCAACACGCTGGTCCAAGATCGACTTAGTTACTGTTTATATGTTTTACATTTCCCCTAACGGTGATGATCCTTGGTTCTACATTTCGGTTGGTGGTCGCTAATGATGATGCGTCTTTGATGCTACCTGGTATGGTTTACGCTTCTGACGCTTCTGACGGCAACGCAATGAGCTTAATACTAGTTATATATTAATTACTTTTATTTGAGTGTGTGTAACTAAAAAGTAAACATCTTAAATTGTAATGACACTATAAACATAGTCTCTGCGGTAGATTAGTAATCATTGCATTTGATTAAGTCGTTGATCCTAACTTGTTGCTGGTGTACGAGCCAATTGTTGATGACCCTAATGCTAGAATGTTTTCTAACGTGGGTACCACCTATATAGTTTTCATTTTCATTATTTAATTTTATATGTAATAAAAATATTCATCCAGCCCAGCATTTGGAGGAAATGTGGATGCATATATTTTTATGGATCTCTTTCCTTTCATTTCCTTTACAAGAAGTCTTTTCCCGACGTTTATCTTCTGGTGGTCGATAACAACACATTTATTCATGTGATTATTAATTAATTAATATGTTTTTCAATTTTCATACATGAATGAATATATTCTTTAGAAAATGACCCCATCAACTTGCCTACAGGCGGATGGATTCTTTGTGTCGTGATTTTCACATGTTTTTCTAATCCAAACTTTGACCCTGTTTTCTGAACCAACTCCACTGAAATCATTATCTTTATCCATCCTTGTTCATGTTTTCAATTCAACATTCGACACCCATTTTTAGCTAGCTGTTCTGTTCTACTAACTGATTACAGTACTAAATAAACTACAAGGTTGTTCTGTTCTTACCTACAATAGGAATGTGTGGTTGAATGCCTTTGGGGGTTTTGTACGATCAACTAAAGTTAAGTTGAGAATCTTCATGAATTGGGTTTCTTTAAAAATTGTGTTTTGGGCATTGCATCTTATTCTCACCTTTTTCCCGGTGGTGAGATGTAGGAAAGAACCCAAGTTGCTATCTTCTTTTGATATTCCCGCATAATCTCATGTGGGCTTGTGATTCTTTACTAAGAACCTTCTGAATTCCTCCTTTTTGATCAGATTAGGTTCTTGGTAAGTGTTCTTGTTATTAATTTCTTAATCTTTCAGTTTTTCTGTCCTTTTTGTAAGAATTTGATGTCAATTTATCATAAACTGAAATCAAGTTGCCCTTTTCTTAAGACATTTATCAATTTATCATACTCTTTTTCAGGTGGATCGAAGAGTGATATGATATGATGAGTGTTCTTGTCTGGAGTTTTGTTTTACTAAATTTGGGGGCAGTTTTAATAAATGGTTTAAGCGCGCAAAATGCTTCTTCTACAAGACCATCTTTTGTGAATGTTGGAGCCATTTTCACATTCGATTCCACCATAGGGAGAGTTGCTAAAGTTGCAATCCAGGAGGCTATTAAAGATGTTAACCAAATTCAACTGTCCTTCCCGGACAACACTGCGAATGGAAATGCGGAGCTCCAATTGTAGTGGCTTTCTTGGCATGGTTGGAGGTAAAAGATGGACTTGTGCAATATAATTTGATTTTAGATCTTGTTTGTTCATGTTATTCTCTCACAAGATTTGCACTGTTTGAAATCTGAATATGCAACAATTGATATAAGTAGTTGACTATTATCCAAAAAGTTTGAAAAAGCCACCCCTTTTAGGTCGACTTCCTTGGAACTGCACGGACCACGCCTCACGTTGTTTCGTTTACTTGAATCTTTTTGTGAATCTTAGGTCCAAACAGAAGTAAATCTTATGGACCACGATATGCCATTATTAGTATTGGAGGATATTTGATAGGGACATAGCGGTAATTAGATTTAAGGGTGTGTGAATGTGCCATCTGAAAGTAAGCATCTTATTATCATGTTTTCAAGTCATAGTAACCTGTTCTAGCGTTTGGATAAATCTACTTTGGCTTATTTGTAGAACACTAAAAACTCAACACCATCAAACATGATTATTACTACTTCAAGCAACGAAAGCACATCCGAACAACATCTCTTGCTGTTACTGATCATTAGCAAATTCTGTTTAATAACAGCAGTCACATCTTGAATGATCTACTTTTTTGTATATTTACAGCATTACAGTTTATGGAGACCGACACAGTTGCAATTGTAGGTCCACAATCTTCAGTAGTGGCCCACATTATATCTCATGTAGTAAACGAACTTCAAGTCCCGCTCTTATCTTTTGCTGCCACGGACCCCACATTATCCAACCTCCAATTTCCTTATTTTGTCAGAACAACACAAAGTGATCTGTATCAAATGACAGCAGTATCCGAAATTGTAGATTATTATAGTTGGCGGGAAGTTATTGCAATTTTCATAGATGATGATTATGGAAGAAATGGGGTGTTAGCATTAGATGATACATTAGCAGCAAGACGTTGTAGGATATCATCTAAAATCGGAATACCACCAGGATCAGAATACGCGCGAGTGAAATCATGGATATTTTAGTAAAAATTGCCTTGATGGAAGCTCGAGTTATTGTTCTTCATGTTTATCCTGATATGGGGTTTTTGGTCTTTTCAGTTGCTCGTTATCTTGGAATGATGGGAGATGGGTATGTTTGGATTGCTACTGATTGGCTTTCTTCTGTTTTAGATTCGAGTTTGCCATATCCATCTGACAAAATGGAAAATATGCAAGGGGTTCTTGCTTTACGCCAGCACACACCTGATTCTTTAAAAAGAAAGAACTTGCATCAAAATGGAGAAAGTTAACCGGTGGTTCATTTGGGCTAAATTCCTATGCTTTATATGCTTATGATACCATTTGGATTATAGCTCATGCTCTTGAAGCTTTTTTCAAACAAGGTGGGTTGTTTCATTTTCAAATGATTCTAGGTTGACTAGCGGTGGTCTTGAGGATCTTCATCTTGATGCATTGAACATTTTTGATGGTGGAAAATTGTTGTTGGATAATATATGGGGTACTGATTTTGTTGGTTTGACCGGCCATATAAAGTTTGGTTCAGATAGAAATCTTGTTAATCCTGCATTTGACATCATTAACATAATAGGAACCGGATTTCGAACTGTTGGGTACTGGTCTAACAGGTCGGGTTTGTCCACTTTGACCCCCGAGGATCTTCAAGTTAATCCATTAAGGGCGAAACAAGAACTTCATAGTGTGATTTGGCCTGGAGAGATTGTGACCAACCAAGGGGATGGGTTTTCCCGAATAACGGGAAGTTGTTGAAAATTGCGGTGCCACTAAGGGTGAGTTATAAGGAATTTGTTTCACAATTGCCTGGAAGTAACATGTCAAAAGGTTTTGCATTGATGTGTTTGTTGCTGCTGTTAATTTGCTACCGTATGCTGTACCATATCAATTCGTCCCCTTTGGAAACGGCAAAGAAAACCCGAATTACACTGATCTCGTGAAATTGGTTGCAGCAGGGGTGAGTTCAAATCCGACTAGATTGTTTCATTTTTAATCATTTAAGGAAATAATTTGACCAATTTTATTCGATGAAGTACATTGTATGCGAATACCATGCATTATTGTTTTTTCAGGGGTGTTTTAAACTTGATTATCTTGTTACTGCTACCTGAAGTTGCATCAATCTGTTTTAATGTTTGGATAAACGGATTCTGTTTTCACGCAATTATAAATAATCAGTTTGATACAAGCTGCAACAAACTTACCATCTAACGATAAACCTATATACATATAAACACCCCCTTAATCTTTTCTAGGATTGCTGATATGGTGTTTCCATCACTACCTTGACCTTTAGATCAATCTCTCCCTGCCTAGTAGTACATTAGCTTGTTCTTTTAGATCTTCTCAAATACTATTAAAGTAAGGTTAAATAGCTTTAAGCACACACAAGAATCCTCTTTTCTTGAGTAGACCAAAAACATAAACAAAAACATTTGATGTAGGTTTATGATGGTGCGGTTGGGGACATTGCTATAGTCACAAACCGAACAAGAATTGTGGATTTCACACAACCCTATGCTGCATCTGGGCTCGTTGTAGTGGCTCCATTTAAGAAAATGAACACGGGTGCTTGGGCCTTTTTACGTCCTTTTTCGCCAACACTGTGGGCTGTCACAGCGGCTTTCTTTCTTGTTGTTGGCACTGTGGTGTGGATTCTAGAGCATCGGATAAATGATGAATTCAGAGGGACTCCTAAAAGACAGTTCATAACAATTCTGTGGTAATTTTTCTTGTTCTGATTTATGATTTTAAGCACGCAGAACTGATGGACCACTTCACCTGGTAGGCCCCTGGCTTGATCAAGAGGTGGCGATTTCTGTTTGTTTACTTGTGCGTCAGTCAGGTTTCAGATGGTTCCGGAAGTCACCCAATCTTTTATTCCTGTTTTTTTTTAAAGACAGGTCATCAGTATGTTGACATGGTTTATGTCTACAATAATGGCATAACTTTTATAATCATAATTGACACAATAATTATTTGTAGAAGGTTCTGTTTTTGGACAATACAACCCGATCTTTAAGACAATACGACTGAACAATACAATGATAATTGGCACACTGAAAATGGTTAATTATAGAGAGTAAACATGGGAGATTTCATAGAAAAAAGATGAATCTTTTTTGTTACAAATTTGATGATAATTTTTTCTTTGTTTTTCTTTCAGGTTTAGCTTTTCTACCCTATTTTTTGCACATAGTAAGTGACATATTACTGTTACCCCCATCCCTGATTTACTTTTCAAAATTGCTACAAATTCTCAGGAAAGTCAACGAAAATGCTGACCCCATCCCTGTTTATTTTCAAAATTGCTACAATTTCTCAAGAAAGTCAACAAATTGTTATAACTGCATTTAAATGGTATAAAATATGCAACAGTTCGGGAAAAAATGTTCGTTTTAATATAAGCACAAGTTCATTTTGAATTTCAAGAGAAACCAGGTTTGACATGAAAAGTCAAAGTGGTGTGAGTTCCACTTGACTTATGAAGTCAAACTGAGTAAAATCTAATTTTTGGAAATCATATTACTTCTTTAATATTTTGAAATTTCTACTCGCGCACATTGTATTAAATAAACCATTTTCTAAAAAAAAAAAACTTGTGTCAAATTTGTTACCTTGGATCAATAACAAGAGGGACACTGGTTCCGTTTCATTACTTACGGTTTTGTTTTCTTTTATGCAGGAGAGAACACTGCGAGTACTCTTGGACGTATGGTGTTACTCATGTGGCTTTTTGTAGTTCTAATAATCAACTCGAGTTACACCGCGAGTTTGACCTCGATTCTCACAGTCCAACAACTATCTTCTCCTATAAAAGGCATTGATTCTTTAAAGAAATCCAATGATCGTATTGGATATCAAGTGGGGTCTTTTGCAGAACGATATTTGATTGAAATTGGTATTCCTGAATCCAGACTTGTGGCTCTTGGTACACCTGATGCTTATGCTGATGCACTCAAAAAAGGTCCCAAGAATGGTGGGGTTGCAGCTATTGTTGATGAACGCCCGTACATTGAGCTTTTCTTGTCCAACCAGTGCAAGTTCCGGGTAGTTGGGCGCGAGTTCACCAAGAGCGGATGGGGGTTTGTAAGTTCGTCCTGTCACTTTGTTTGTTCTCAATGTTTCGACTTTCATGGTCAAATGAGTCATTTTTAAAATCTAGATTTTGAATATTTGAGATGGTAAAAAAGGTGCTAGCAGTTCTTGAATCTGGAGTCAGCAAATGACTTGTTTGACCACAAAAGTCAGATATACGAGCCACAAGGCATGAAGTATGACACACATGCATGTATGAATTTACAGGCATTTCCACGTGACTCCCCGTTGGCAGTGGACTTGTCAACGGCAATTCTGTCACTATCAGAAAACGGGGACCTGCAAAGGATCCATGACAAGTGGCTAATAAGAAGTGGTTGCAGTACTGATAATTCGGAGCTTGAATCGGACCAGTTGCACCTGAAAAGCTTCTGGGGCCTCTTCCTTATTTGTGGTATAGTTTGTTTCATTGCCATATTCATATACTTTTGTCAGGTATTCCGGCGGTTTCGTCGTGCCACACCAGACTCAGACGGGTCCCGGTCGAGGCGACTTCAAACACTGATATCGATCATCGATGAAAAGAAAGACCCAAGAGATAGAGATAAGAAAAGGCAGAAAGTTGAGAATGAGAGTAAAGATTGTGAGACTGGACATGATTTAGATTAAGGATAGAATGAATGCACACTATATAACTGTGTGAATGTTGATGGGGGATTTACGGGTATGTTTTTAACTTGTATCTAAAAAAATTTCATAGGGTCGATTCAGATTTAGAATGAGAATAAGTAAAAACTGTACATATTTATATTTGATGCAAGCATTTTCCAACATATGGCATGTCATTATGAGTTTAGCCTAGGGTGTGCATGCCGGGTTTGGTTTAGTTCTGAGCCCTCAACCAAACTGAAACAGAAAGCTTTGGCAATCGATTTGGGTTAACCAGTCGGTTTTCGGTGTTTGGTCTGGGTTTGGTTATGGGTAAATTAACTAATGTTGCCACTGATTTTGGCTACTAGTGTTTTTAGCTCATGAACCCATCCTTGGAATTGTTGATGCTATCTTTGCTTATAGTTATTCTAACCATGATTGCTGCTATTTTGCTCTGGCATGTTGTACATGTGAACGAAATAGTGCTATATCTAATGGAAACTATTGCTTCCTGATCAAATCTACTTTGGTTATTGCATTCAACCATTTGAGTGATAATGTATTCAAAACAACCACTATTTTGAATTCTTTTTCTTCTTTCATATATATATTAGGCAACTCACACACTCTAATCATACTTTTTAAGGTTATATCTTTATCCACTAAATACTTAAAACACCCAAACCATTTGAGAAAAGACATACACCTTGTGGTTTCTAAAACGCCTTGATACCACAAGGTCATATAAAATCAACAAAAAACAAAACAGCACATGTATGTATGCATGTCTGCCACATTCAACATTATAGAATAGAAAACATTAGTATGCATCAAACTTCTAAGATGGACAACAAAAACACGAGTCTTGACATGTTATTAGGCAAGGGCTTCCGTTTCATCAGGAACAACACCATTGTCCTCATCATCTGATTTCAACTGAGAAGACACATCATCTATGGCAGAGTTTAGCTCTGCTATCTTCTGAGCCAATTTTTGACGAGTTTTCTGCAACCAACAAACAATAATATCAGACCAGGTATAATATAGAAGCTAATATAAACAACTTCTATATATTGGGTAAGATTTGATGCAAATTCCATTTTGTTTTCTAGCCAAAACTTCTATTGCGATTTCGAGAACAAACATCTATAACACTTATAATTTATGACATCTCTATTCATCTCACCAGACATCAGTTATCAGTTACGAAAAAAACGATAATGAACAAGGAATATGCAAAAAATTCACCAGCTTTAGTAGCGGATAGGTTCCTCTAAACCTTTGGCCAATTAGTCCACAGGATCCAAACTTATCCCAAGTGAAGTTTAGGTCTTTCCGCTAATGAGAACGATCCTTAAGTAGCGGATAGCAGCTATATAGAGTATGGACAAATTGTGATCCTACCAAGTGGCCTAGTTTAGTTAAAAAAATCAAGAATCACAAATTTATTGATCTGAAAATAAATCAATAGATCATATTTTTTGTAACAATGACAAACAAAAATGCAATAACTAATTCCAACTTCAGAACATTACAAAAATAATCTTGTAATTTCAATTAATTATTCCAGAATGGAAATGATTGAAACTTTCATGGGTCAAAGGAATCAATGATCCCCAGAATTATCACTCTTATGTATAGAATTAAAGGGTGTACCTCCAAAGCTTTCTCTTCATCATAAATGAAATTGGGCAGCTTCTTAAGCAACTCTTTTTTGTCAGTTCCAGCTAGTGCCTTGCTTATCTGTTACAAATTAAACATGGTATATGATGATGAATTGCACATTTGCATATATCAAACAGATAAACACAACATCAATTTACTTGTTAAATCTACAAATCAAACCTGAGGGGCGTATATGCAACCAAGTGTGCCAACAAGCAACCCTCCTAGAACAAAGCCGCCAATGAAGGCACTCCCGTTACTCGATCTTCTATCATCACTGAATACACAATAGATAGAGGCATTTATATAGTGCTTATGAACAGAAACATGAGATGATGAATGGACTTAATTAGCAAAAAGAAAACTTCCAGCAATAATATGTTTTCTTGAAATTAATTCAGGAGCTTTAACGCGTTAATTTGGGTGACTTTCAACCCATTTGACCGTTTCCTTTAAAATTACTTTTCTATTATTTTATATTTTTGGTAAAAACATAACAGAATCAACCAATTCATAAGCAAATAGGTTGAAATCCCCACCTTGGCTAATAATACTAGTCTTGAACTTGGTAAAACATAGAACTTGCATGTAACCTCACCTATATCCTGCTTTAATAGAGAACGTCCTTTTGGACATGACCAAATGCACATTGCCTATGCAGCTTTGCCCAAACGACAACTTGGTGAAACCCTGGTCATATTTCTTTATAGAGAAGCCTATTGCAATTACACATCACCAAATTAAAAAGAAAATTGTGTAGAATTTCAAACACAGATTAAGCATGTGTTAAGAGTTGTTACATCATGGGCAGGTTAGGTAGGTTAGGGTAAACGATCAAAACATGTAAATGTGTATGGCTTTGTTGGGTTGACTTGGAACACTTTTGCTTGCAAATGTTAGTTGTTTATAAATAGATGGCGTGAGAAATTTGATTAAAAACCTGTAATACTGCTTCAACAATAGTCTAATTTTCTGACATAAAATGGTTTAGGGGGTTTTATGCACTGAAATACACTTCAGTGACTTTCTATATGTCCGACCCGTTCGGCCGTTTGAAATGTTTCCTTTTGAGCTCATCTAATTGATTTGATCCATTAGTAATATAAAACATAACGGTAATCAACCCACTCAAAAGTAAAGGGGTCAAACTTTCCACCTCTACTCAAATCATTCAGCAATATAGATTTTCATTATACAGGAAAAAGGATTTAGAAAGGATTGATAATGCAGATAGAAGAAAACATCTAGATAGGTCAAACTAAAACATGTAGTCACCCACATAATGGAAACTTTCAAACTAATTTTAGTGTATTGAGTATAGAAATACCACCAACTGAATAAAATTGCATACACTTATGAGAATTACATTATTTTTCTCGTTTCAGCTCATAGCATCATGCCACTCCACAGTTTAGGTAATGTTCACTAGATATCCAGTTGTCATTTGTTTTACTATACAACCAGTTCCTTCCTAAATCCGATCATTAGAAGTTGAGAAACAAAATCACATACGGGAAAAAACTTCAAATATCAGTCATTTATTATTATTTTTTAATTTACAACTTGAAATCAGGATTCAGATCCACAACCACGATTCGTCTCCCAAACAAAGCCTCATATGGAAATTTAGGAGTAATAATGTTGATAGTAGGGATTATAAAGATAAGCAAGCAGAAACTGCAAGAAAAAGACATAGCTTCCTCCAATAAACGATTTAAAATTGAGTGGAAGAAGAAGGATGAACACAAACGAAAAGCGGTAGCGAAAGAAGAGAAAATACCAGAACCAGATGATTTGGGTAACAAAACCCACGAATTCGACAATGCAGACATGAATTGAGATGCGAGATGTTCGATGTTCGATGTTCGATGTTCGATGTTCGATGTTCGATTGGGGAGATTTTGATTACAAGAAGAAATAGTATATTTGGTTGATAAAATCAATGCTCTCAGTCTGCTGCTCCTCTAAACAAGAAGATTTTTGTTTAGGTTATTTTGTGGGATTCAAAACCATCCTACTTAATATTAACCCCTTTCCTAACTTTAAAAAATTAAAATAGACACGTACCCTTTACCACACCTAGCAAATATCTTTACCACACCTAGCAAATATCTTTACCACACCTAGCAAATATCTTTACCACACCTAGCAAATATCTTTACCACCCTAGCAAATATCTTTACCACACCTAGCAAATATCTTTACCACACCTAGCAATATCTTTACCACACCTAGCAAATATCTTTACCACACGTAGCAAATATCTTTACCACACCTAGCAAATATGCGCACACCCAGGCGTTTTAAGGACTGCCCGTAAGGGTCAATACGGGTTGTAACACCCCACAAAAATTAATTCGGTCAACTTTTCTCTCCCACGACCTGTTACGTATGTAACATGTCGTTAAATGGTTCCTATGATATGCCTTAGAGTTGTGATTGTCTTACTTACAGGTCGTTAAGTTTTTCTGTTTTTATAATAACATAATGTGTCGTATTATTTCTCGAAAGATGCGTATTAATTATATGATGTGATGTAAAATTCTATATAACCATATATATATATAAATGAACATATGTTATTTGTTTTATCGGGTGAGTTTGAAATACGATAATTAAAATATCTTCTACTAGAATTAATCTAAAGGCGTCAAAATCAATGTTTTTAAAACCGGATCGGAAACCGAACCAGACGGCTTAGAGGTTCATCGTTCGGATCAGATTACGAACCGGAGGACATCATAAATATAGTCCAATTAAAAAAAATACAACCTCCCAAGTTTAAACAACCATAAACCAAAACAAAATACAACATCCAAAGTTTAAACAACCATAAATCAAAACAACCATAGTCTAAAGTTTAAATAAAAAAACCATCACCATCAGGTTATTTGATGGCTCTTCCTCTAGAATGTTTTCTAACTCGTCATAATCAAGTTCTCCTTCGGCCACTTCATCAACCACCCAAAATTCAGTTCTATCAATGCTTTCATAATCGACTAGATCATATGCTCTTTCCTTGAGCCTAATTGAATCAAATGTTATTAACTTTTTTTAGTATGATTACTTGATTATTTTTAAACAACACAATTCCAATAACTTTTTGTAGTATGATTACTTGATTATTTTTAAACAACACAATTCCAACAACACAAAGAGAACATATCACTATTAATTATTCCACAAGAAAAATAAATTACATAGACATAAAATCCAACAGATTAATAACACTTTCTTTATCCTCGTTGCGATCAAGATGAAGTGCATTTTCATGCAACATGTGAAGAGTAATATAACATATTAGCATGCCTATTTTGTAGTAGATATATATAAGGTTATTAAGCCATTGATGCTCCAATAAGTTTCTTTTTATTGTATTCTTTCAAAAACGCTCCAATTGCGTTCACATCCAGATGAAGATGCAGTTTAACTCAAAATTCTTATAACAAAAGATTGAAACTTCGGAACATCTCCACCAAACAATCTCCATAACTTATCTAGTTAAAAAAAACTTTGATGAATAATATAAATCATAACTATAAACATTAACTGACATTAAAGTAACATTACCTCGATAGGTAGTCAAACGGGAAGCAAGAGCAAGTGGTCAAGCAAACTACTTCTCGATCACGAAATTTGTATATTTGATTTGTAAGTTTTGTTAGATCTACAATTGAATTGTTCTCAATCATATCAAGAACCCCTCCAAACGCCTCCTTTTCTAAAGTGTTATCCTTATCATATTGAAATACTGGATTAACCAATAAGCACATGCATGAAGGCTCCTTCGTAACATCCTATCCCAACATGCATCAATAATATCGGTATACTGTTTATAGTTACGTTCCTTGTTGTGAAAAAAATCTTTAATACCTTTCCTTGCTCTATATATACCTTCATACACATACCCTAAAGAAGGTTTTTCATTGGAGTCACAAATACGCAAAAGCCTTAGAATCGGACCCATAATCTTCACGGTTATCAAATAATTTTTCGAAAATCTATCATCTAAGATGATAAGCCTAACATCCTTAGCTTTTGGTAATTTCAAGACCTTCTTGTAGTCATTAGAAGTCACCGTAGCTTGCAAATCTGATTTATGATCATATAAACTTTTTAATGTAATAAATGATGTACCAAAACGAGTAGCAACAAATCAGCCACAAATTTAATGGCCATTTATGGTTATAAATGAAAACAGACACTTGAGATGCAAGAGTTACCAAGTCAGCCACAAATGGTATTCTGAAACATCCTTATAATTAGATTAATGCAATAAACTGCACAAGGAGACCAACAAATCAATGGATATCTCTCGCATAGTAATCTTCCCATGGGCTTGTAGTTAGCAACGTTATCGGTAACAAAGTGAATAACATTAGCAGCACCAACTAAATCTACCATTTCCTCAAACAAGTTACTTAAGTTTTCCACATTACGCTCGATATCCGATTCATCAACAGATTGAGAAATGAAATTCCTTTTGAACAATAGACTAAGAAATTAATTAGAGGTCTTTGTCTAACATCTTGCCATCCGTCACTCATAACAGTGCAACTTGTTTTAGACCATATTAGCATATAGGAATCAACTATGAGCTTTACAGATTGTTTAGCATCTTTCAACAAACTAACACACAATGCATGATAAGAAGGCCCTTTATATCCAAGCCCCATAGAAGTTATTCTGCTTATTGCAATTGAGAAACAGGGAGAATTCACAACATTCATGTTGATTTACTTGAAGGTTGAGATGAATCATGCATACCTCGTTTAAAATAGGATAGTCGGTTGTTAGATGTAGAAGAAGTTTTCCTACTCCTAATTGTTTGTGGGGTAGTCATTTTGCTTCATCATCTTCATTACATTTCACTTTTCCCTTGAGCACTTTCTTCAAATGTAGTTTTCATAAGATATCTAACATCCAACGAAACCTTTAAACATGTTGCAATATTTCCTTTTATTCTACTAAGATGTTGTTCCATTTTATTAATGCCCCCTCCGCAAAAGATTTTATCACAAAATGTACATATGTACATTTTTCTTCCTAGTTCATCTTGACCTTCAGTAACGTATTTCTATGTGACATCCTTTTTGAACGAAGGTTTAAATGAACACTAGATTAGGATTGAGGTTGAGGGTGTTCTTCAGATGATAGTATTGAATCCATGTTCTACAAAAACAAAATTAATCAAATGAGGTTACTTATAATTAATAAAATAAAATAATGACACTAGAAATTGAAATCTTAGAAACCAAATGCAATGATACTAGCAAATAGTAAAATGTACACATAATCATAAACTTCATATAAATAGTGTTACTTATAGAGCAATTGTTTGAAGTTTCTAAATTAAGATACTTACAGAGCAATTGTTTGAAACTTCATATAAATAATTAAATAAAATATACACAAAGACAATGCATATCAATGAATAATGTTACTTGAGCAATTTCTAAATTATTGACTAATTTCATAACAAAATTAAAAGTTTCTTCATACTAAGTAGTAACACAAATACAAAATTACACCAAAATCAAATTGTTTGAAGCGACCAAACGCTAAATGGCTAAGAATACTTAGAGATGCAATGCACGCGGATCTTAGATTAAGAATAAGTGATCTTCACTTTAGAGATGCAAGGATTGATTGAGAAGAACCATCATCTTCGATTCGGACTTCAGAGATGCAGGGATCGTCAGATCGATTTTAGGGTATGTTTGGGATTGCTTTTAAAAAGCAACTTATCGACTTATTGACTTTTTCAATAAGTTAATAAGTTAGTATGGAGTGACTTATTAATTTATTCACTCATAACAATCACATTACCAAACACTATATAATGACTTTTTAACTTTTCAAAAGTTAAAAAGTTAAAAGTTGATAAAAATAAGCACTCCTAAACACCCACTTAGAAGCGGAAGAACCGTGGAAACGTGTGTGAAAAGTAAATTAGGGTTTAAAAGTTCAAGGATCCTAACATTCTGTTCCTTATCTAATATTTTTGTTGATTTTTCTATTAAAATCAATCAGAAAACTATTTTTTTACAAAAACCAGTTCTACCACTAGTTCACCGGTTCCGGTCGGACAACTATACTGCATGAATCGACCGGTGTTTTTGAAAACATCCTGAATTTAATGAACCGACCGACAACATCACCACTTCCCGGTTGAACTGGTCGAATCGATTTGGTTGTCAAGACTCGATAAAAACAAGTTAATTTACCGGTCTTAGCTATCTTTATTGTGTAAGGGTAAATAAGGTCATCTTCATAGGGAATATGTGGAAAGTGTTTAATTAACATAACTCGATTAACTAAAAGACTCAAACTTTATAGTTAAAAATTGAAACTTGGAATGGATTAATGAACACAATTGCATAAAGTAACAAACTTTATAACAAACTTAATTAAATAACGAAAAACAATCACTTCCGGGTTTTCGATTTTGCAAGATCAACAATTGGTACTTTTAAATTAGGGTTTGAAAAAAACAATACTTCAATATCTTAGCTTTTGATTAAAGTGACAACAAAGGAACAATCTTTTAAGAATCGTTCATTCACAATATTACCAATTCACTTATATCACGTTGCCTACTTTTCTTAATGTGTTCACGATGCAAGGAAATCGAGAAACTTATAATCAAGCAAACAACTTTATTTATAAGCAAATCGTTTATATAAATCAAAATATAATGTTACATTCAATAGATCAATATTTAATACAAAAACCTAATCAATCATACCAATTGTCTCACTTTACAAGAATCGTACTACCAAAAGCAATCAAGAGAACCTAGCCATGCATCATCTTCATTCAATCTTTAATCTTGATTTGATGATGATCAATGATGATATGGATGATATTGAGGAGCTTGGAAGCACCCAAAATCTCTTTAAAATCACCTAAATTCGGTTGGGAAAAAGTTTTTTTTGAAACCCTAATGATTATGGTTATATAGGATTTAAAATTTAAAATAATCCTCCAAATATCGCGTTTGACCGTAACTTACAGCCTATAGACCATAGGTTACGGCCTACCCTTAACCAGACGGCCAAACCTTCTGCTTTACGGGGTTCACAAACGGACTTAGTACATGGCCGTAAGTTACGGCCTTAGGCCGTAGCTTACAGCCTCCCTGCAGTTTTTTCATAATTTTTTCACTTGTAACTTTTCACAAGCTTTCCGTTGATAGGTGATGGGGCCCGTAACTCCTTTCCTAACCTAAGTTATGCCCATTTTAAGTTACCATGGTCTTGAACATTTGTTTTTTGCATTTCTTCACTTCTTAGGCTCCTATTTCCATCCCGCTTCTTCCATACTCTTCATGCTTTACCAAACTTATTCTGATTTCTCATTTGCATCTTCTGGTAATTGCGCATTTGATCCTTGTGGTTTTATCCTGTGCTTATTCATCTTAAAATAAGCTTCCTTAAGCTCCAATTTCCTACACATGAAAACAAACTCAAAGTAACTTCGTTCCATACTAACAACGGTGTAAAATCACATAATTAGATCAATTAAACCTTGAAACGGTGGAAAGAGGTAATAAAATGTGTAGAATGTATGTTCTCTAAAATTGGTTTGTTAGACCACCTAGGACTTTCACCTACTTTTATGAAGATTCATTATTAGGGTGCATTACCCAATTTTCAAAACAAACATACCAAGGGATCCATACGTGAACAAATAGTAACAATAAACCTTGTATGAAAATTTTTGAGTTTCATGTATACTTAAGTTTACTTAAACAAGTTTTTCAAAGTTTCATAATGTGACAACTCATCCAAAACTCACACGATTTCGATTTCTGTGTGCCAATGCAGTAGACCAGTGATGGAAACCAGTGATGGAACACTCTCACCATGTAACGCAATTTTCGGGACGAAAATTCTTTCAACATGGGGATAATGTGACATCCGGTAAATTTCTGTTACCAAGCTCCGTTAGTTCCGTTAAGTCTTGTAAACACGTGTCGTGAGCACACACTAGTTGTCGTTGAACGTTGGTGACCTATTAATAATGAATAATGTTAATTTGTTGTGAATCTAAATGATTAGGTGAATATTGGGTTATGTTTATGTGTTCACACATTTATAAACGGCTAATTAAAGAATTTATCGCGTAACGCGGAAACGTGTTTATTTATTCGTATGTCTTGTGTTTTTATAAAGATAAGATATATAATGAACTTTATAAGTTTATATCTTTATATTATGAAGTTAAAAACACTTTACAAAGAGTTTAAAGCTTAGTTTTTACAAAATACCAAAACACAAGGGTTTAAAGGGTAAATATGTAAATTAAATATTAATAAAACAAAAATTCCAAACCCTAATGCAACCTTCGACCGCGACTTCATTCTTCTCCATCTCCCCACTTCGAATCCAGCCTAGAACAACATAATACCTGCGATTTTGGATCGATTTCAAGGCATACATCTCGTGGGAATCATCAATTGCAAGTTAACACACGTTTAAAGGTTAGATTTTTCGTGTTTTGTGATGTTCTTCATTAGGGCCGAACCCTAGATTCGAAATTGATCTTTGTTGGGTCGAATTGGATGTTGTTTGATGATGTTTATATGTTAGTTAGGTTGAATGCATGTTAGTTAACGTCGATCATGGATGAATTACATGTTTTTAGTGGTTTAATCATGGGTTTTGATTCTAGTCAAACCCTAATTCGATTTTGGGCATGATTATGGGTGAATGATGGTTGTTTGATGAATGTGTGGTGATTAATAAGTTGTATGAATGTTAGGAATCATGAATCTTGCAAGAAATTGATGATTTAGGGTTGATGTTCATATGTTACTAATAATAGTAACTTTATTTGCATGAAATGTTGATCTAGTGATGGATTGATGTTATGGATGAGTTCATGATGATAATTAGATGCTAGATTGATGTTATGAATGCTAGAAATCTTTGATTTGATGATGTTGATCATAGCTTGCCAAAAGTAGAAACTTTTGTTTATGAAGATTGTTAGATTGAGATGTTTAAGTGTTGTTGATCATGTCTAGATGTTAGTATGAGCTTGAATTGGTATATTATTGATGAATTCATGTATACTTTGGATGTTTGATAGATTTTGGATATTCTTTCCCAAAAGGGAAACTTTATTTGTGTAAACGTTGAAGTATGATGTTATGATCATGTTTGGAATGATAGGAACTTGCTATTATGTTCAAGGATGGATTCTAGTGTGATAGAACGTGTTAAATTAGTTGTATGGCATGTTTGGATAATCATGGGTGATAATTGGAATTGGTAATCATGTATGGTTTGGATGTTGTGTAGTAGTAGGACATCATGCTTGGTCTGGTAATTGATTGTTATGATGTTGTGAATGCAATGTATATGCTTAAAGAATTTGGTTGTGATCATTATACACGCGTGCGGATCTGAGGCCCCTACTTAGTGGGATTGGCAGGGTTTAGGATGTGAAGTCGTGAGTGGCTTCACATGGCATGTGATGAATGGTTGAACCTTGTATGACATGTTAGTTGTATTGTAGCTAGTGGTTATGTTAATGTGCTAGATTCGCATGACTTGTATAGTACTTGATTGTATGATGATCTATGTGATACACCTGGTTGATATAGCATATGTATGATACTGTTTGAATGTTAATCATGTATGTTGTATATGCTCATTGGCTTTATTTGAATTATAACCCATAATGTCACCAACGGGTCAAACGGGTCAACTAGGTCAAACGTGTCTATTTGTCTGGAAGCTTGAGTCTTTGATTTTGGTATGATTAGGGTTTCACATGTCTTTTATTTACACGTACTTATGTACTCACATGATCTAGGTAACCTGTGAAGGTTGGCTACCTCTCGTTTCTCAAAATAAACCCTAAGTACCTTTGCATACATCAGGTGAGTTCATGCCCCATTCTTTACTTAATCTCTTTTGGGGAGATAGCATACTGGTATTTATACGAATGCTTTCATTATTTAAGCTGTGTAAAATATTAATATAGTGCTGTTTACCATGGGAAAAGTCCTCACACTTTTGAATTGTTAATATTTAATAGCGGGGAAACTTGGGTAGTACTACTGGGTCTGACGAGCCCCACCTGTGTGACTCGAGGTCAACCGGGTGCAATTTGTCCTATTGATCATTGTCACGACATGGTAAGTCGTGACAGGAGGCAACAACTATCACAGTCAGCTTCAATTGCAAAATCACTATGTATTAATATTTACTGATAATAGACTAGCTATCTATTACCATACACTGCTTATATTTATCGCAACTGTTTACATGTTTATTGAACTCAAACTCTTGAACTCACCAACCTATGTGTTGACATTTTAGTATGCTTTTCTCAGGTCCTTAACTTGCTTGCCATAGGAGCACTGCACGGTTCACTGCATTTTAAGACACTATACTTCAAGACAATCTGACATTTTAACAATTATACTTTACTCTTTGGTTTGGCACTTGTTTTGCCATAAGTTACACTTTATTGACTTGGGTTGTTTTCAAAAACGCTTCCGCATTATTTAACGTTGGTATTTTGGTTGATTTGTTTAAATTATGGCATTTAGAGTCGTTCTGAGTAACTATTGACTGTGATCCTGGTTTGTTCACACGCCTCGCGGTAAAACTCCGCAAGTGGATTTTGAGGGTGTGACACATAATTATTCAAAAAGGGTCAAATTTTCTTTCAGTTCTTTACCTTATCCCCACACTTGGGATACATTGTCCCTAATGTATGGATTTACAACATGAATAACATGGTAATGATTAATAAGCAAGATAAGGAAGGAATACATAGAACTAATCATTAGTGAGAGCTTATAATAAAGGACTTGCGCCTCCCTACACTTGAGTGCTTGCATCTTGTGCATGATTAAACTAGTTAAAAAAATACAAAACAAAGGACACAAAAACTAATTAAAGAAGTAAAACTCACTTTTTTTAGGAATCACGGTTGCATTTAGATATGCAACAAGCCTTTGAACCCCTCGGTAGACATGAGTCGACGAGTTGTAGTCTCATGAGGGTTTCTAGTGAACACACTCACAAAGTTCTCGGGTTGCCTCCTGTTAGCATTAAGTTTAACGTCTTCAGCCAGACGTTACCTGCGACCACTAAGGTGGTCTTATTGAACATTTTCCTCCCACATTACTAACAAATGCTAGATAGTAGACATACTGAATCTCTATTTTCTTTTTCATGTTCTTCATGTCTCTTGAATCAATGATTGACATTTTAAGTGCACATTTTCCCATCGAGTTTCCAATGTATCCATGGTAGTTGACATGTCGGGTCCACACCTTCTTTCCTATCCTTGGCATGTCTAAAGAATCATTTTCAGCTCTCCGTTGAATAAGTTTTCCGATGTCCTTTAAACTCACCTTCCTTTTCTTTGATCATGAGCCATTATCCCCCATTTTGTCAAATTGCATAATAAATATTAAAGGACTATCAAAACCATATGGCAATATCTTTGTCTTTTGTTTCTTAGAAGGTATTATTTCATCCATTAGGTTTAAACATTCAACTTTTTGCTCTTAAAAACCTATAACCTCTTCTTCCACTTCATCATCACAAACATCAACCACCACTTGTTCTACACTTAGATCTTCAACAAATGAAGGAATTTTTGTGGTACTAGTCTTCATGACCTCATCCTTGACTTTAATAGATGGTGAGATTAACTCTTCTAATTCTATTTTCAATAATAACGCGTCACGCTTCATAGTTAAGTAGACAAATCGTTGTTGATCTGAAAGTTGATGTTGTGACAATAACTTATCGATCTCGGGAAATACCAACTCCAATCGAGCAATAGTGTCTTCCTCCTCAGATTGATATGTATTTTGAACTTTCTCAACATCCTGGATAACATGTTCTTGTTTATGAAATTGACATTGATTTTGTTCCTCGTATGTCACCTGAGAGTATTTTTGATGATAGTGGTTATAATTCTCCCGATAACTTGAGCTTGATGTCATCTCTAGTTTATAGTTGTTGTAATCCGAATGTTGCTCAAAGTTATAGTTTACCTTTGATTGATAATATCCATCATCATGTGAAGAGAATGACTCGCAGTATGGATAAGATGATGGTATATCATCATAATAGACATCCAATAAATATAGTCTTCTTCTCGCATCTTCACACTTTTGCAAGTACTCAAGGCAATGATCTCGTGTGTGAAGTGGACTTCTGCAATTGGTACATGAATAATAAACTTTATTTATCGTGAGTTTTAAGTACTTGAGGGTAACCTACAAGACATAAAATACCTAGCGTAGAACCACACAAGACACAACAAAAGAAAATAAAAGAAAACAAAAAAAAAAAACCAAAAAACAAAAAAACAAAAAAAATAACATTTTGCGCCAATGTTGTAAAAGTCACTAGGCGCTAGTCGGCCGGCGAGGTGGGGACTAGGGATTAATTAGGATTAACAGGGATTAATAGGTTTGGAATTTTTATATATATTTTCATTTTTAGATATATAAACACCAAATGTTATATGTAATTTTTATAAATATGTGTAGTTATATATATATATATATATATAATATATATATATTATATATATATATTATATATATATATATATATATATATATATATATATAAACAAATCTGGCCGGATTTTCAAAATTTTCGCTGGAATTTTTGAACTTCGCCGGAATGTCGTCGGATTCTGCAAAAATGCAGAATAAAGGCCGATTAAGAGTAGACTAGGTCCGATCTTTTCCCGATTGGACCAATTTCACGGACTAGCGATTATCCCCTCCGATTAGGAAAATCTAATCAGTGAGCCACCGATTGCCGACTAGTCACCGATTAATCGGCCGACTAGTCTGATTTTTACAAAACTGCTTTGCGCACTAATTCCCCGGCAACAGCGCCATTTTGATCTAGTTGTCGAGACTCGATCAAAAACAATTTAATTTATTGGTCTTAGCTATCTTTATTGTGTAAGGGTAAGTAAGGTTGTCTCCATAGAGATATGTGAAAAGTGTTTAATTAACATGACTTGATTAACTAAAAGATTATGGTTATATAGGATTTAAAATTTAAAATAATCCTCCAAATATTACGTTGGACCATAACTTACGGCCTATAGACCGTAGGTTACGATCTACCCTTAACCAGACGGCCAACCTTCTGCTTTACGGGGTTCACAAACGGACTTAGTACAGGGCCGTAAGTTACGGCCTTAGGTCGTAGCTTACGGCCTCCCTACACTTTTTTCACATGTAACTTTTTACAAGCTTTCTGTTGATAGGTCATGGGGCCCATAACTCTTTTCCTAACCCAAGTTATGCCCAATTTAAGTTACCATGGTCTTGAACATTTGGTTTTTGCATTTCTTCACTTCTCGGGCTCCTATTTCCATCCCGCTTCTTCCATACTCTTGATGCTTCACCAAACTTATTCTGGTTTCCTGTTTTGCATCTTCTGGTAATTGCGTATTTTATCCTTGTGGTTTCATCCTGTGCTTATTCACCTTAAAATAAGCTTCCTTAAGCTCCAATTCCCTACACATGAAAACAAACTCAAAGTAACTTCGTTCCATACTAACAATGATGTAAAATCACATAATTAGATCAATTAAACCTTGAATTATTATCACTCGATTAATCGGGCATTTCGGTCCGGTTTTGAAACCATTGATCAAAATGGGTCATCTTCTAACACATGTGTAACTATTGAAAGCATTCTAGAACAATAGATAACCATTGTTGGTAGAATGGAAATAACTGGTCTCAAAGTGGTATGCACTTTTACGCAACACACTTTTGAAGAATCAAGTATCTGAAGGAGAACTAAGTATCTATGTGAAAGGTTGTTTTAGCGTGAGATCAATCTTGATTCATTTCGTGCTTTTTCTTTATTTTACGCAACAAACTTTTGTATGCACTTCTAACACATCTCTGTGTCTTTTTATTTATTTTACAATCCATGCTTGATTCATTCCACGTTTTAAGCACAAGATCGATCTTATTGGGATTATATCAGATCTTACAGATAAGGTAATGTTGTTTTCATGTTATATTTTTAAACCAAAAACAAACTATAAATGTGATTTAACTTTTTTACAAGTGTACATACTGACTACTAATGTTGATAATAACTTATATATTTGTAAGATTTGTATGGAATCACCACAACTTCATACATTCTTTTCATATGAATATCATTTGAATACTTGTTATAATTCATGGAGCATTCATCATAAAATTTGGCAGATTGTTGCGCAATTTGAAACGTATTTCTTAGATTTTCTTGCATGTATACATTATGGGCAAGAAGAAATTGATGAATTGGTAGTGTTTAGCGCAACTGTGTGACCGCCTAACAAGGGTCATATTAGTCGAAATTCAGGTGTTGTAATTTGTATGTTATAACGTAGGATAAATAGTTTTTAGAGTGTTAAGAAGTTAATTTACAGGATGATTGACTTAGATTCCAACGATTTATAACAAATAAATTGTACGCAAGACATACAAATGTAATTATGTAATACTTACGTTTTTAATAAAAAATAAGATTATTAGTACAATGTACTAAAAATAACATAAATATAATTGATTATTAGTACAATGTACTAAAAATAACACAAATATAATTGAAAATAATATCTTTAATCTTGTTCTTTAAGAAAGTTTTTTGAGTGTGACTTGGTATTGTTGTTGAGCTCTTGTCATAATATTGGTATCATACCATAGCATTTTGTGGTTGTCGTAAATATTTTTGTAGTTTGTGTGAAATTTCGGGATCTTCTTTTCAAATCAAACCACTTGCTAAAAAGTTCACGGATGCTACAGTATATACCACGTTTTGAGGACTTGATGAAAACGTGTTGAAACCCGGATTTAAAAAAATGAAGACTGCCTGACTAATAGAATGGTCTCCAAAAGTTCGAGATAAGATCTTACTAAAGTCATCTTCTCTTCGTCTGTCCACGAAATTGACTTTTGTGGAGTTGACGGTGAACTTGACGTAGAACTTATTATAGTCATATTTTACTTTGAAATTTGAGTGTAAAAATTATATGTAACTAGTAAATATGCCCGGATGTTGCGGCGGTTTAAATTATTAAATCACAAATTTTGATCTTAGCTCATGCGGAAAATTTATTACTTGTAAATGTGCATCACACTCATGTATTAGAGAGAAAATGATTTTGAGAATTAAAACCTTCGCATTGAAAGTGGTTAAGTATCTAAAAAAACATATGAATACATTCAATTTAATTGCTACATAAACCAATAGATACAATTTGATACAAAACAACATACAGACGACATACACAAACATTAGACATGTTTCTTCCTTTAAGCTACGATGCATTTAAATACAAACTAAGCTACTCCAAGATTTTCCTAGCACATGCAATTCTAATTTTTTATGATAATAGATCTGCACAACCATTTATGCTCGCTTATGAAGAACATAAGTGGTCCCTGCTTCGACACCTGCAAGATTAATTTGCGTTAGTAACTGAAGTAGGTTATACTAAGATGGTTCTTTTCTTCTACAAAAACCATAAAATCACAAAACTTTACACTGTAAACACATTACAATAAGACATATTAAATTAAAGTAGTGAACATGTTCATAGATATCAAGAGTAAGATTTCAAAACATAAAAATGCACTAGTGCAATGTTAAACCAATATATATATATATATATATATATATATATAAACGCTAAATAAAAATAACCAACATAACCCACATTAAGGCCCTTACCCGATTGGAGATAAAAAGAGACTCTATGCACCAATAAGAAATATGTATACGTCTAATTGGGAATGTTTAGTGGAATGTAAAACCTATGAAATGTGGGGAATAAACCCTAAAACATGGTGCATAGATAGAGTGATAGACTACACACCAATTAAGAGACTCTATCCACTTTCAAATCACCTTCACATCCTTAAACCGCCGTCTTCCGATTTGTGGGGAATCAAACCTAAAACATGAAACCAAAATCAACATTAATGGAACTTGTTATCCTATAATAGACTATCCATAAATAAAAACTTGCAATTATGTTTACAATGGTGACCCTGCTCACCTGTTGTTCAACACATACGATTCGAAAATGTAACTTTAACTTCTGAAACTATAAAAAGCCTAGCACACAAAGAAACCCTGAATGAAATTTGAAGTTGAAGTTAGCAAACCCCAATGGGGCGTTTGGTAGCAAACCCCAAGGGGGCGTTTGGTTAGAAGAAATGAAATGAAATGAAAGTAAAATTATGTTTGAGTAGGTAATGAAATGTAAAACCTAAGGGAATGTTTAGTGGAAGGATTTTGAAATACCACAACCAAGGGAATATGAGGTGAAACATTTTCTTGGGTTTTACATTTCATTACTCATTTAAATATAATTTTACTTGAAAATTATACTAGTTTCTCAATTTCATTCTATTCTATTCTATTCCTTCCATTCAAATGCCCCCAAAGTGATGCCGATGGAATCTTAGCATACACCAACACGATCTCCGTTCCACCTTCACGCTTTACCCTGCGACAACCCGCTTTTCACATCGGTCATGGAAGAAGATAAAGCTGATGAACGGGGAAGCACGAAATGGAAACCACAAACCCTAATTTTTATCTGCAAGAGCCGTGGCCCGATCGTCATCTCCAAGATGACAAGCTTCTTGTTTCCTTTTTTATTTCTTTCTACCTATCTTCTTTGGAAAAGCATGAAGACGACAAATTTCGAGTCAATGCATATCTTGCTTAAACATTCATTATACATTAAGCAAAGGTGAAAGAAAAACATGGACGTTAAGGGCATTAAGCAAACCCAAATCGAAACCATCAATCTTTATATCTTTCATTCTTTTACAACGAAACCAAAACTCCACCGTGATACGACGCTTTTGATTTTCGTTCGTTTTTGCTTCTCCGACTTCTATTACCGTTAAATACTCGAAATTTGTCTTTATTGTTAAGGTAATCATGGTATAAATATGATTTAATTTAGATTTAAGCTGGAATTATTCGTCGGTCAAAAAAATAAAATATGTTGTAAAGCACCTTTAAACCTCGTTTCTTTTTTTGAACTTTTGAATCTTTATAAATTAAATTGTAATTTTCTAGATTATGGTGCCACGTAAGCGTTCGTGTCTTGAGATCGAGTCCAATAGTCAATGTGATTTCTTAGACCCACACATTCATCTTTAGCTCCCACAAGAGACTATGCCTAGGAGGTGACTTTAAAGGCTTTTAGGTAGGTTGCTAAAGAGCACCTGGATAATTGACTAGGATATGTTGGATCTGGTTGGTGATTTAGAGTGTGTTGAGGCATTGATAGGAGAGGTGGTGAAAAACTCTAAGACATGTAGTTTCGTGGAGCCTTTAGTGTCGTTAGGACATATTATCTACACTAAAGGCTCCACGACACTACACGTCTTAGTGTTTTGTTTGGCTATCAATAGGACACACTAGGCGTGAGAGTTTTTCTCCAAGTACTACTACCCATACGATCCATCAGTTCATACATAATTAATGGTTGTGTATACCGACAATCGGTGCAAGTGTATAATAGCAAAAAGAAAGTCTTAAATGATTTCACATTATATAAAACGAGCATGCTTTTCACCCAAACAACAAATAAAAAAAATAGTTGCGGAAACTCACTTAGTTTCTTGTACAAGTATAAAAAGGTTCTAAAGTTCTTAGCAGGTTATGGTGTACTATGATCACCAATAATATCCTAGTAAAATGGCATGAGCATATGGTATTAGAGTAATACTTTTGTACATGTCGTTAAGCTTCATTGATCTGGTTAAAGTGTTATGACCGGTTGGTATTTATTGTTAGGCTTTAAATTACACTACAAAAAAAGGGGTATTTGAGGCTAAAAAATTAGTCTTTGATACGTCTAAATCAGTCTCTAGTGGATATCAAAGACTGATTTTGCTAGTCCCCATTTAGTTTAAATACCTAGTCCTAGATACTCTTATTAGTAACTAAATTCCAGTCTTAATTTTGTGCCACCAAAAGGGACTAACATTCAGTCTCATAGACACATAGTTTCAGTCCTTAATCTATTCTCCTGTACCACGTAATTTCAGTCTCGAATATCTTTTATCTGTGACTAAAAATCAGTCTTTGGTGATGGGCTTTTTAAGACTAAATATTAGTTCTCAAACCTTGTTGATTTAATTCCATATTCGTTTAGATAGATTCAGATTCCATGATAAGTCAATCTTGAATTATAAATTATAGAGACTGAAAATTAGTTTATGATAACATACCGTTCGGACTCTGTTATCTTTTTTAGAGACTGAAAAATAACCTTAGGTGCTATGTGTTTTAGTCTCGAATATGTTTTTAGTGACTAAAAATCTTTACCTTTTTTAAGAAAATTTTTCAGTCTCGTATATGAATTTCTTGAGACTAATAATTAGTCCTTGATAAAGACCCATTTCCGTATTTAATATGTGTTGATACATATATGTACCTAGTTTATGTGCTTAATGTAAAAGTCTGTCATGTCTTACACATATGTAATGAATGAGTTGAATGAAATATAATATGTGATTGATGCTTATAATGTTTAATATTTCATTGTATTATTGTGTGTTAAAGTATAATGAACTTACTATATAGGTTTGAGGTTGTTGCACATAGTTCGTAGTCAATAATGATTGAGAAATGTGTTCAAATTTAGTCGTATGAGTCTTCATGCTAGTGGACCATGCTAATGGACCATACATATGAATATCTTATGCAAATGGACCAGTCGCACGACTAAACCAGGAGACTGGATCAGTCGCACGATTGAGACATAAGATTGACTCAGTCGCACGACTGAACCTTCAGTCGTGCGTATGGATCAATCGCATGATTCAGTCGCACCTGAACCATGCTAATGGTTCAGTTGTACGATTGGAAACTCATAACCTATAAATACCACCTAATTCGTGGAAAAGCGGGACACTAGAAGAATTTCGACACATACTCGTAACCTAGCCGTCCAGAGCGTCCAGAAACCCTATTCCAAGTTCATAGTTCGCATATGATCATCTTCTATTCGTTCTTAACCTTTCTTTAATCGTTAGATTGATCAGGATTGCGTTCTCACTGATTGGATCTCCAATCAAATAGGATTCCCACTATTTGATCCGGTTTCACGCATAATCAGTTAGTACTCCGTACGTGCACGGTCCTAACAAGTGGTATAAGAACTTAGGCTCTTGATTTTGCGTGTGATTCGATTAGTTTCTGTGTAAAAGTCATGTTTTTCATTCAAAAACATAATCTTTTTGAGTAAAACAGTGTTTTCGATGTCTCCAGGTATCAAAGTTTATGTTTTCCAGCTTACGGCAGATTAGGGTTCGTGAAAAATCATATTTTTGTGTCAAAGTGTCAAAAAAACCTTTGAATTTTAAAAAATAGCAGCCTTCAGTTGCATGATTGGCTCAATCGCATGACTAAACTCAATCGCATACCCATTCACACGATTGAACTCAATCGCTCATCCTATCATACGACTGAACATCTTCATTTGCTTGTCTCCATTCGCACACTCCATACGTACGACTGAATCCAATCGCACGATTGAATTCATTTGCACACTTCAATCACATACCTCATCCGCACGACTGAGTCATCCGCATTGGTCATCCCCACTTGTCCAATCGCACAATTGACTCATCCGTATTTGTCCAATCGCACGAATGACTCATCCGCATTTGTCCATTCGCACAAGTGAACCAATCATGTTCTAAAGCTCAAAGTTTAAAGAGATGGAATATCAGTTCTTTGCGTTTACTGCCGGAAGGGACTCTCGCATCCAAAACCTTCTACTTCTGGAAAATGAAATTGGGAATCACAATAAACCACCTAAACTTATAACGTTAGATGATTACCCACAATGGAAACAGAGGTTCGAGATCTATCTGAATGGAGTTGATCCAAATCTTTGGGAATCTATTGAGACAGGTTATAGTATGCCAGTTGGTGCTGATGGTGTTAAATTAACTTTGGGAGGTATGACTGACAACCAGAAAACGAAGTACAATGCTGAAAAGAAGGTCTATGCCCTGTTGACTCAGTCAATACCAAAAGACATATTCCATCAGTTTTCTGAGAACATACAGGCAAAGAAGTTATGGGAAGCTTTGGAAAAAAGATACTATGAGAATGAAACGTTGAAAGCTTTGAATGTAAAGGCTCTAAAGAAGGAGTTTGATAACTTCTCTTCGATGGAGAAAGAAAGCTTGGATGATATTATAGACAGGTTCTACCATCTAATGAGTGAGCTGCACACTCATGCGGTAACAACGTCTATGGAAGATAAGGTGTCAAGTTTTGCAGATGCTTTGCTAGAGAAATGGGACTCGTTTGTGTCGAATCTGAGACAGAACGATATTCTGTCAAAGTTGGATATAAATGACTTCATATTGAAGTTGAGAGAGGAATAAATGAGGATGAAATACAAGTCTCAGAAAGGATCCTATAATAGAATCCTTCATTTTATAAATCCTCTCCCACTTTAACCAGTTCAGGAGCACCTCTTCAAACATCATTTGTGTCTAATTCAGCCGCTCCTTCTCAAACCACAGCTTTAGGATCTAAAATGTTAGGGTCATCTAGTACCCAATATATTGTGCCTGAAGTAAATGCTACTAAGTTGAAGACCAAAAATCTCGGTAATATTACTATGGAGGTTGCAAAGGAGCACATGGACCTTCTAGCAACGGTTGTTCATTCCTATGATGGTCTAGTTGTAGGGAAGATTGGCAATTTCCATCTAGCAGATGAAGACTACGAGCAGGTGGACGAAAATGAACTAGAAAGAATGGATATAATATGGGCTTTGGATAGTGCTGTCAGGAGAACGAAAAAGTTTGTGAAAAGACTGGACAGAACTTGGTAGCCACAAAAGACACTACCTTTGGTTTCGACAAAACCAAAGTTACCTGCTTTAACTACGGAGAAAGGGGCATTTCAAACATGAATGTGTTAAGCTCAAGAAAACAGGTAACGGAAATCTATTCTCAACCATCAACCATTAAGACAAAGACAAGAGTGAATCTACCTTATCAAGCAAAGAGACAAAGGCATTGACTGCTCAAGGTGAAGAAGGGCAGGATTGGACCTTCAGTTTTGTGTCTCCGGGTGAATCAAATATTGCTTGTGTTGAGGGATTGGATGATGGCTCTGCAAGTGAAGGTGAAATCACAGTTGAACAAGTACTATCAGATAACGAAGAAGCTGTGAATGTTGTAACTCAAATTTTTGAAGAAGAACTCAGAACGACATGTTCAGAATCTCCAACATCTGTAAGGCCCCATTCCCGGAGACCTCATAGTTGGTCATTCAAGCATTAAATGCCTTAAAATATTATGAATTTACAGCTTAAGCAACGGAATTATTTTAACAAAAATCATTCATTTCATTAAAAGACTGTTGTTAAGCAATACACAATTGTTTAATTGATTACAAAATAACTGTTTAATTGCATTACAAAACAAGAGCAATAAGAAATACGACTGGATGTCAGTCTTTCCCTACCGAGTAGCTTCACCTCGTGCCATCCTCAGCAATAATTTCCTGCCAACTGAAAATGTACAAAAGTCAGCGTTGCTGAGTGAGTTCTAGTTTTTAACAATAATAAAATACTTTCTGTATGTTGTATATGAAAATACTCTTTCTGTGAAATACAACTCTTTACTTTGTATGCGAGCATGCATTAACTATTAGAACAAATACTGTTCGTTCTCTTTACTGTATGCCTTGTTTACTATGTATTCTTTTATCTTTATCTTTCACTATCTGTATGGACCAATGAGCAATACCCTAAACTGTATGTGCGGTGAAAACTGGTGATGGGCCATCTATATCCCTCAAGAGGGTTCTGTTTACTGTATACAAGGCCGACCCAAACACCTAGGGTACGCTACAGAGGTCCTACCAATATCAATGACTGGCCCTGTGTGCATAATTGGGTAGCTAACCCGCAGCACAGTTGAGCTAACGACAACACGATAGTGTACCTCCTGTAAGCTTGCAAGACTTATTAACATTTTATTAATGTTCCTATTCTCTTCTTTATTGCTCTTTATCTTTATTATTACAATATACTTTACGTTATGATAATAAACATACCACGTAAAGTCACACATTATAAGTAATAATAATAATAGCAATAATAATAATAAGGAACAATCATAAGGCAATCATAATCATGCATGAAACCCATCATTAATAAGCCCTAGTCAAACCTCGGTCAAAACCCTAAAAATACAAACTCCCAAGAATTTTGTAATAAATTCTTAGTTTTTGGCGCTTAGACACTATTTGGGTGCATGAGCCCTGTTTGGGCGTTTCATTACTATGTAGGCGAATTAGTCAACACTTAACTGCTTTAACTCTTAGGTGCATGAACAATTCAGGCGCATGGACACTATTCGAGCGTAGGAACACTTAGGCGCATGGTTTATTCGGACGCATGGACACTTAGGCGCATGGGCCACTTGGGCGCATGGGAACTATTGGGGCGCATGGCCCTACACTTAGTCGTCCGGCTAATATTTCTAGGCGCATGGACCACTGTTCAGGCGCATGAGCTATACTTAAACGTTTCTAAGGCAATTTCAGGCGCATGGGCTACTGTTCAGGCGCATGGGTTACACTTAAATTCTTCTAAGGCATTCCCAGGTGCACAAGCCTTATCTAGGCGCATGAACCTTCTGTGTAACATGTTTCTAGTATGATTTCAAACCCATTCATCATACCTATCTATTCTAAGCTTACCAAGGCTATTCTAAACATGAACAACCTATAAGCATTCAAGAATCATCACTCAAACATGCATAATACATACGGGTATACATATATAAACATTGTAAAATCAATTTAATACATTTTCAGCCCCAAATAGAGTTTAAAACAAGTAAAAACCGGGGTCTAGAACTCACCTGGTGCAACTTGGGTGTTTCTTCCTTCTAACCTGCTTGCAAATGAGTTTAAACACCTAAAAACACACCAACACACACACACACGGACACACACACAGGCATATAAGCACATAAGCATATAACCGAGATAAAACCCGTTATAAACACTTAAAAACCTTGAATTCTTACCTTGAATTCAATCTCTTATTCTCTTCTTCTTCCAATCCCAAAGTTCTGCTCTCTTCTCTCTAAGCCGAAGAAAGTAGTGATAGGAAGTGAGGGTGGGCGGCCATGCCCACCTTTACACCAAATTTTGTGTACTTTTGTCCTTTTTACATTTTTAACCCCTCAAGTTGGGTTTATTGTGTCTCTTTCTTTTATTCTTCATTTCTTGTCTTTGTTTTTTAAAATAACTAGGTGTTACAAGTCCACCCCCCTTATATAGGTTTCGTCCCCGAAACATGTTATTCCTCAAACAGACGAGGGTAATGCTGGCTCATCTCCTCCTCAGTTTCCCATGTAGATTCGGATCCCTTCCTGTGCTTCCACTGTACACGCACAAGAGGAACCACTTTATTTCTCAGCCTTTTCTTTTTACGATCGATGATTGCCACTGGTTGCTCCATATAATTGAGCCTTTCGTCTACCTCGATATCCTCCAGTGGAACTATCATGTCTTCATCAGCTAAACACTTTTTCAGATGAGATACATGGAATGTTCGGTGAATCCCACTTAACTCATCTGGTAACTCCAACCTATAGGCCACCTTTCCTACTCTAGTAATAATTCAAAAGGGCCTATATATCTCGGGCTCAACTTGCCCCACTTCCTGAATCGGATAATACCCTTCCAAGGTGAGACCTTCAACCTAACCCAGTTACTCACCTGGAACTCGATCGGCCTGCGGCGTTTATCGGCATACGACTTCTGCCTATCTTTAGCTGCCTTCATGAAGGCTTTAATCTTCTCAAGCTTCTCGGTCGTAGCCTCGATGACCTCGACGCTTCCCAATTCCTTCTGACCAATATCACCCTAACAAACGGGTGTTTTGCATCTCCTCCCGTATAGCATCTCGTATGGTGGCATACAAATACTGGCATGATAGCTGTTGTTGTACGAGAATTTAGCTAACGGTAAGTGGTCATCCCAACTTCCCCCATAATCAATCACACATGCCCGAAGCATGTCTTCTAGTGTCTGAATGGTCCTTTCTGACTGACCATTAGTTTGGGGATGATAAGCCGTGCTAATATGTAACCTCGTCCCCATGGCATCGTGAAATTTCTTCCAGAATTTGGATGTAAACCGGGTGTCACGATTGGATACAATAGACACCGGCACACCATGAAGAGTTAGAATTTCCTTGATGAATAGATCCACCAACCTCTCAGATGAATATGTCTCGCGGATCGGTAAGAAGTGAGCACTCTTCGTTAGACGGTCGACAATCACCCATATGGCATCATACCCTTTTGGAGTATGCGGCAACTTTGTTATGAATTCCATGGTGATGTGCTCCCACTTCCATTCCAGTATATCCAAGATTGGATCTTCCCATACGCTTCTGATGTTCGGCCTTCACCTGTAAGCAAGTAAGGCACTTACTCACATACTCCACCACATCACGCTTCATACCCGACCACCAATAATCTTTCTTCATATCTTGATACATTTTTGTGGCAACTGGATGAATGGAGAATCGAGTCTTGTGAGCTTCATCCATAATCCTCACACGTAGATCCCCGAAATAAGGAATCCACACCCGTCCAAATCGAGTTTTAACACCAAGTGTGTTTTCACCCAATTCCCCAATCAAACCTCTCATTCTTTCCGAGTTAAGATGATCATCTTTCAGTGCCTCATCTTGTAACTCCTTGACCTGCTTCATCACCTTGGAGGTCGTGATTAGTTGATACGCTTTTACCCGAATCGGCTAAGGGCATCAGCTACCACATTGGCCTTGCCCGGATGGTAGTGGATCTCACAATCATAATCCTTTATAAGTTCCAACCACCGTCTTTGCCTCATGTTCAGATCCTTCTGCTCGAAGAAGTACTTCAAGTTCTTATGGTCAGTGAAAATGGTGCACTTCGTCCCGTACAGATAGTGCCTCCAAATCTTTAGTGCAAAGACCACGACCGCTAGCTCCAAGTCATGAGTGGGATAATTGACCTCATAACCTTTCAACTGTCACGATGAATAGGCTATAACCTTCCCTCTCTACATTAACACGCATCCCAACCCCGAGTAGGAAGCATCTGAATAAACCACCAAATCCTCGCTTCCTTCGGGTAATGACAGAACAGGAGCTTGAGTCAACCTTGCCTTTAACTCCTTGAATGCTTGCTCTTGAGCTTAACCTCATGTAAACTTTACATCCTTTCGGGTCAACTTGGTTAGTGGAGAAGTGATCTTAGAAAAGTCCTGAATGAACCTTCGATAATATCCCGCCAACCCCAAGAAACTACGAATCTCGGATGGCGTCTTCGGTGACTTCCATTGCATCACTGCCTCCACCTTAGCAGGGTCTACCATAATCCCCTCGGGATTTACCACATGACCTAAGAATTGAACTTCGCGCAACCAAAATGCACACTTGGAGAATTTGGCATACAACTTCTCCCTTTTTAATGTCTCCAACACCTCCCAAATGTGACCAGTATGCTCTTCTTCACTCTTCAAGTAGATCGGAATATCATCAATGAACACGATAACTAATCTATCCAACATCGGCCGACACACTCGATTCATCAAGTCCATAAAGGCAGCTGGCGCGTTAGTTAGACCAAAAGATATAACGAGGAACTCGTAGTGTCCATAACACGTACGGAAAGCTGTCTTAGGAATGTATTGTTCCTTCACCATCAATTGATGGTAGCCAGATCGTAGATCTATTCTCGAGAACCAACTGGCACCTTGGAGCTGGTCGAACAAGTCATCAATCCTTGGTATTGGGTACCGATTCTTCACCGTCAACTTGTTCAGCTCTCGATAGTCATTGCACATTCGCATACTTCCGTCCTTTTTCTTTACAAACAATACTGGAGCACCCCACAGAGAGATACACGGTCGAATGAATCCCTTATCCATCAACTCCTGTAATTGGTTCATGAGTTCCTTCATCTCAGTCGGAGCTAATCGATATGGTGCTTTTGCAACGGGTTGAGCACCGGGTATCAAATCAATTTGGAACTCAACCTCGCGATCTGGTGGCACGTCAGGTAAGTCTTCTGGGAATACGTCCAGAAAGTCGCACACCACTGGTACCTCAGATAATTGTGGCACCGACGCATCCACTTGTTTTACGTAGGCCAAGTAGGCACTACATCCACGTCTCATGCACTTCCCCCCCTCCACCATCGAAATCACCTTCGGGATCGTAGTAATGCGATCTCCATAAATCGTAACCAAACTCCCATCGGGTGCAACTAATCGAAAATCTTTTTGCGACATATGATATTTGCTTCATAGGTTGCTAACCAGTCCATCCCTAGTACTATATCAAATCCACCTAGGGGCATCACAGTAACCTAGCAGCAAATCTATGACCTTCTATTTCTATGGTACAGTCCTCTATCACATCAGTAATTCTAGTGGAATTACCAATAACGGTTTCTACATCAAATGGTTCATTAACATTTCTACTACTAACAGGCAGCTTAGCACAGAAAGTAGTGGAAATGAAACTCTTGCTAGCACCGGAATCAAACAATACAGAGGCATAAATTTGGTTTACTAGAAACATACCTGACACAACATTGGGATCAGCTCTGGCTTTCTCCCGGGTCATAGTGTAAGCTCTAGCACTTGCCCTCTGCCCTCCTTCCGCCGGCTTCTTCTTCTCCGCTCCGGAGCTCTCCGCCCTTGGATTCTTACAGTCTCTAGCGATGTGGCCAGGCTTGCCACACCTGAAGCATACATTCATTCCCATCCTGCACTCACCAGTATGCTCCTTTCCACATCTACGACACCTTCTCAGACCTGATCTTGACGACACCCCACGGTCATCCACCTTCACCTTCTTGTTGTTTGGAGTAAAACCACCATGTCAAAACCTCTTCCCATTCCAATTCTTACTATCCCCACTTGTCTTCTTTACCTCCACCACGGTCTCCCCTCGCTCATCATACAGCCTGCCCTCCAAATCCACCACCGATCGAATGGTACCTGGCTGAGCAGCAATCAGGTTCCTGCGAATGTCAACCGACAGTCCTTGGATGTACCTCTTGATCTTCCTTGATACCAGCGTCACTTGATCAACACCAGCCTCGCCATCTCATTGAATTTAGTGGTGTACTGCTGGTGGGTCATGGTTCCCGCTTCAAGTTGCAAGAACTCCCTCTCAACCTTGTCCACTCCCGGTGAGGACAGAACTCCTCAGTAACCAACTTCTTAAACTCCTACCATTACATCTTCTTGATGGCTCTGGCACCCTTAGCTTGGACAATATTGTCCCACCAACACAGTGCTGAATCCACAAAAGAGTGAGTTGCGAACTTCACCTTCTGGTCTTCGCGACACTCACTGATGTCTAAGACGGCTTCCATCTCCCTCACCCAGCGGTGAGCGGCAGCGCATTGCCATTTCCATCGAAGGTCGGGGGCTTACACCTCTGGAACGCCCCATAACTGCGTCCTCTAGTTGCTACCCCCACTACATCATCCTCCTCTTCATCAGACAACACAGCCTCAGGTTCTGGTTGTTCCTCCTCCCTTCTACTTCTCTTGCCTGTTGATCCCTTTCTATTTTACTTCTCTTTCCTCTCCTCGCTTCTCACAACCCTGATGACTTCAGTCACTACAGACGGTAAGACTGTCTGCATGACCTGGTGTACCTCATCAACAATCGCCTCCCTAGCTGAGGCATTCAAGCTAGCATTCTCGTTCTCTTTGTTCTGGCCATGGACCTCAGGGTTCTCATGGGTCGTCTCAGGAGCCTTAGCACTACTCCTAGTCGCACGTGGACGGCCTCTGCCTTTAGGAGCCTTGGAATATTTCTGTCCAGCCATCCTCTAACACACTATAAGATTCAAACACTAACCCGGTCATTCAAGGTAGTAACTCAGTTTATGTCAAGTATAGTAAGTCCCTAATTACAGTGGCCAGTTGTGATTAGCCACTTACTTTACTCTTCATACCCCAAGCATTTCCTATCAAGACTTAATTAGTATCTAAATCTACTAAGAGAACATAAATCAAATAGCATGCGCACATAATATCGGTTAACAATAAGAAAAGACATACCTGATGGCACGTAGCTACTCGGGCTAACATCCCTCCATTTGTCCCATTTTCAGTGTAAGTTTAGGTTTTAAGAAATTTTTTTAACCCAATTCTCTTAAAATTTGGCTCTGATACCAACTTGTAAGGCCCCGTTCCCGGAGACCTCACATTGGTCATTCAAGCATTAAATGCCTTAAAACATTATGAATTTACAGCTCAAGCAATGGAATTATTTTAATAAAAACCATTCATTTCATTAAAAGACTGCTGTTAAGCAATACACAAATGTTTAATCGATTACAAATAACTGTTTAATTGCATTACAAAACAACAACAATAAGAAATACGAATGGATGTCAGTCTTTCCCTGCCGAGTAGCTTCACCCTCGTGCCATCCTCAACAATAATTACCTGCCAACTGAAAATATATAAAAGTCAGCGTTGCTGAGTGAGTTCTAGTTTTTAATAGTAATAAAGATACTTTCTGTATGTTGTATATGAAAATACTCTTTTTGTGAAATACAACTCTTTACTTTGTATGCAAGCATGCGTTAACTATATGAACAAATAATGTTCGTTCTCTTTACTGTATGCCTTGTTTACTCTGTATTCTTTTATCTTTATCTTTCACTATTTGTATGGACCAATGAGCAATACCCTAAGCTGTATGCGCGGTGAAAACTAGTGATGGGCCATCTATACCCCTCAAGAGGGTTCTGTTTACTGTATACAAGGCCAACCCAAACGCCTAGGGTAGGCTACAAAGTCCTGCCAATCTCAATGGCTGGCCCTGTGTGCATAATAGGGTAGCTAACCCGCAACATAGTTGAGCTAACGACAACACGGTCGTGTACCTCCTATAAGCTTGCAAGACTTGTTAACATTTTTATTAATGTTCTTCTTCTCTTCTTTATTGCTCTTTCTCTTTATTATTACAATATACTTTACGTTACGATAATAAACATACCACGTAAAGTCACACATTACAAGTAATAATATAATAGCAATAATAATAATAAGGAACAATCATAAGGCAATCATAATCATGCATGAAACCCATCATTAATAAGCCCTAGTCAAACCTCGGTCAAATCCCTAAGAGCACAAACTCCCAAGAATTCTGTAATAAATTCCAAGTGTTGGGCGCTTAGACACTATTTGGGCGCACGAGCCCTGTTTGGGCGTTTCATTACTATGTAGGCGCATCAACCAACACTTAACTACTTTAACTCTTAGGCGCATGAACAATTCAGGTGCATGGACACTATTCGGGCGTATGAACACTTAGGCGCATGGGTTATTCGGACGCATGGACACTTAGGCGCATGGGCCACTTGGGCGCATGGGCACTATTGGGGCGCATGGCCCTACACTTAGTCGCCCGGCTAATATTTCTAGGCGCATGGACCACTGTTCAGGCGCATGGGCTATACTTAGACATTCTAAGGCAATTTCAGGCGCATGGGCTACTGTTCAGGCGCATGGGTTACACTTAAACTTCTAAGGCATTCCCAGGCGCACAAGCCTTATCTAGGCGCATGAACCTTCTGTGTAACATGTTTCTAGTATGATTTCGAACCCATTCATCATACCTATCTGTTCTAAGCTTACCAAGGCTATTCTAAACATGAACAACCTATAAGCATTCAAGAATCATCACCCAAACATGCATAATACATACGGGTATACATACATAACATTGCAAAATCAATTTAATACATTTTCAGCCTTAAATAGAGTTTAAAACAAGTAAAAACCAGGGTCTAGAACTCACCTGGTGCAACTTGGCTGTTTCTTTCCTTCTAACCCGCTTGCAAATGAGTTTAAACACGTAAAAACTCAACAACAACACACACACACACACGGACACACACACAGCATATAAGCACATAAGCATGTAACCGAGATAAAACCCGTCATAAACACTTAAAAAACGTTGAATTCTTACCTTGAATTCAATCTCTTATTCTCTTCTTCTTCCAACCATAGTTCTGCTCTTTTCTCTCTAAACCAAGAAAGTAGTGATGGGAAGTGTGGGTGGGCGGCCATGCCCACCTTTACACCAAATTTTGTGTACTTTTGTCCTTTTTACATTTTAACCTCTCAACTTGGGTTTATTGCTTTTCTTTCTTTTATTCTTCATTTCTTGTCTTTGTTTTTTAAAATAACCGGGTGTTACAATATCAGAAGTGTCAAATTCTGGATTGATGGTTGATTCAACTGAATCTTCATAGGACAAAAGATCTGAACATGATCTCATGTTTTGGTCTACATTTAGTACAAAAGATCAAATCTATGAGAAGAACTAAGTGTTGAACTATGTGAGAAGAACTGGTCCAACTGTGCAGTTTTTGTTTTAATGAGTTGACTTCGACTTCTAGAATTGCTTTTTCTTTCTTAGTTTCTTCCAAGGAATTTAAATAAAACTTTATATCACTGGCTTGATTAAAAGCAACAACCTCGGTTTCCCTTAGTTGTTTATTTAAAAGTTCTATTTTCTCTTTATAACTGCACTCGTTTTGTTTTAAAATCCAATTAGCTTCTGTGCACAGTTGTAAATCATTTACCAAGCTATCATTGTGGTCTAATAACCTAGCAAACTTAGATCAATGCTTTCTCTAAATTTACTACATTCAATACAACATCCGAAGAGTCAAATTCTGGATTGATGGCTGATTCCACCACCACATGAGATCATGTTAAATACTAAATGTAGACCAGTAAATAACAATCCAATTAAGGATCATGTGGTGTCCATTCCTCTAGTTAGTGATCCGGATTCCACGGGTAAACAGGTGAATTCTATCACTAAACAGAAGGAGGCTACTTTGAAATCTAAAGGTAAGATGCCTATTGTGAATTTGGATGAATAATTTAAAAAGGTTAATGTAAAGTTAGGTTCAAACATGTCTATTTCTAAACCCAAAACAACCAAACCAGTTAACCAGCCACGTGCTTCACATCAAAGTCCAAATAAACAAAAGGCTAAAGATGTTAAAAAAGTTCAAACAATGAAATTTGTTAAAGAAGCAAAAACATCTAAATAAGTAGTGTCCAAACCCAACAGACTCAAGTCACACCTGTATCACACTCTATCCCACAGAAACAGTTCCATCAAAATGTAAAAGGGAGATCTTGTTATAGTTATGGAAAGAAAGGACAATTGCTTCTAATTGTCCTTATTATCTGACTCCCAGACAGAAAATTGAACTTTATGATACTAAACCACATTTTTCTAAAAGGAGTTCTATCTTTCCACCAAGTGTATAAATGAACCTAAAGTTCAGACTGTAAGCCAGTCGTCTGTTTATCGCAAACAAGCCTTATACAAAACTGGCTTATGGAGAGAAAAGTCAAGTCAACTGTCTGATGATAAGAAAAATATGAAGAATGATATGCCCTCATCCTCAAATGGACAGTGGGTTGAGTTTATGATGTGTGATTCCTCTAGGTCACCCAAGCCAGTTAAGGCTTGGGTCCCAAACCTAAACTGATCATTTCCTTTAATGTGCAGGGTGTCCGTTACAGTGCTATCACAAACACCTGGATTGTTGATAGTGGGGTGTCTAGGCACATGACCAAGAATCTGTCTCTCCTTTTCAATGTCAAACAAATTAAAGGGGGACATTTTTCATTTGTTGGGAACAAAGGAGGATACATCACAGCTTAAGGCAAAGTGGGAAACCAGAAAGTAAAATTTGATAAGGTCAACTACGTTCACCAACTACATAATAACTTGCTTTCAGTATCCCAGATATGTGACAAAGGATTCAAAGTTGTTTTTGACAACAATAAGTGCTATTTATTGAAGAAGGATTACATTATCTTGGAGGACCAGATCTTAATGTCAGCTTCAAGATATAATGACCTATATGTCTTGGATCTATCAAAAGCTTACACAACCGATCATCAAGTTCAATGCTTTTTGTCAAAGGAAACCGAGAAAGACTCAATCTCCTAGCATAGGAGAATGGGACACATCAATCCACTGAAGATGAATCATCTGATCCAGAATGATTTAGTAAATGGAGTTAATGTCAAGAATTTTCAACTTCCTGATTTTTGTGTAGCGTGTAAGAAAGGTAAACAAACCAATAAGTTTCACAAGGCAAAGAAAGTAAATTCCATTGACCTGCCTCTCGAACTTCCACATATGGATCAGTTTGGTCCTATCAGTACAAAAGCATCGCTTGTGATTGTACTGTTATGTAGTCACTGATGATTACTCAAGATTCTTTTAGGTGATGTTTCTGAAATCAAATCAGAGACATTTGAATCTTTCAAATAGTTGCTAACTACATTGGAATCTCTCTACAAGCTAAAAGTAAGACAAATTCGATCAGACAACGACACAAAGTTCAAGAACCAGTTGATGGAAGCTTTCTACAAAGAGAAAGTAATTGTACACCAGTTCACATCTGCCTACACTCCACAAATGAACGGAGTTGCTGAACGAAAGAACAGGAGCTTGATAGAGACAACACGAACGATGTTAGCAGACTCAAAACTGCATATCGAATTTTGGAACAAGGCAGTTGCCAATGCATGTTATACCCTCAATTGAGTCTTGGTGGTCAAATATCATGGTAAAACATGTTATGAGTTGCTCTAGTGACGTAAACCTAATCTAGAGTACCTCAAACCATTTGGTGCACCATGTATGCTGTTGAACAAAACTCAGTCAGGGAAGTTCAATGAAAAAGCTGAAGAAAGGATCTTCCTAGGATACAATATACCAGACAAGCGAGTTTATAACAACTCAACTGGTCAGGTAGAAGTGTGGTGCAATGTTGACGTTCAGAGATACACCACCCCCTGCTGGAAAGGTCCTTCATTCTTCTTCGATTATGATGGATTCTTTAAGTCCTTCAAATCCCTATCTCCCCTCCTGATGATGAGTTATCGACCAGAATGATGGTTGATGTCTTAATACACCATCACCAGACTCAAAAACATCAGTTCCACTAGGTGAATCTTCTAGTTACTTAGAGGGAGCACTTGATGTAAGTGATTCCTCCTCTGATGATGAAGAAGTGGAGAATGAACAGGTGGACCAGGAGGAATAGGTTCCCGCTACTGCAAGTACACAAGCATCAGATGCTGATGTCTGAGACACTTCGGAACCTCAAACTCCAACAGCTGCAAATACTAACCCGGGAATTCAAAAATCTGGATCAGGAAGTAGTTGTTCCCACCACTCTTAAATCACGAATATACATTTATCATCCTCTAAACAACGTCATAAGGGATGTACAATCGGGAGTTCAGAAAAGAAATCAACTATACTCAGCTAATTATGCCTCTGTCATGGAAAAAGGCTATCTTCAGGACGGTGCGTATCGATGTTTTATGTCTCAATTTGGGCCAAAATATGTTAGTGAAGCCTTAAATGATGAGGAATGGGTTAGTTCCATGCAGGAAGAACTCCCACGGTTCAAGAAGCTAGGAGTATGGACATTGGTGGATAGACCAAAATGTGCTAAGATAATTGGCACTAAATGGGTCTTAAAGTGCAAGAAAGATGACCAAGGGGTCATAATTAGAAACAAAGCTTGACTTGTGGTTCAGGGTTTTAGACAAGTCAAGGGAGTTGATTACAATGAAGTGTTTGCACTCATGGCTAGAATGGAAGCAATCCATATCTTCCTAGCCTATGCATCTTACATGAAGATTAAAGTTATCAATTAGATGTAAAGAATGCATTCCTTCATGGGGAAATCCGTGAGACAGTATACGTCAGTCAACCCGAAGGGTTTGAGGACCCATATCATCGGGACAGATTTTACAAACTGGACAAAGCTCTCTACGGGCTCCATCAAGCCCCAAGAGCCTGGTATGAAAAACTCTCGACTCATCTTGTGAAACACGGTTTTCCCAGAGGAGTTATTATTTGTACACTATTCATTATAGAAAAAGATGGTGATTTACTGCTAGTACATATATACGTGGATGACATAATCTTTGGTTCCAAGAATGAAGATTTATGTAAGGAGTTTGAATCTGTAATGAAAGCAGAGTTCGAGATGAGTGTAATGGGGGAGATGAAGTTCTTCCTTGGTCTACAGGTGGATTAGACACCAAAAGGAATCTTCATGCATCAGAATAAATATGTAGGGGACATCCTCAGTTAATTTGACATGGAAAATGCTTTGGCAACTGGAACTCCACTTGCCACGAATCATGATGTGGCACCCGACGAAAATGGTAATCTGGTTGATGGTACAATGTATAGAGGTATGATTGGATCCCTTATGTACCTCACAACGTCTCGTTCGGATATCATGTATGCCACGTGTCTTTGTTCGAGATATCAGGCAAAACCAAAAGTGAATCATCTCATTGTTGTGAAATGGATTTATCGCTATCTAAAGGGTACTCCAACACTCGGGTTGTGGTATCCTCATGATGATGATTTTGAGCTTACAGCGTATAGTGACTCGGATTATGGTGGTTGCAAGATGAGCTACAAATCAACATCTACAGGATGTCAATTCTTTGGGAGAAGATTAGTCACCTGGCAGGGTAAGAAGCAGACATTGGTTGCTCTGTCAATTTGTGAAGCTGAATACGTTACTGCTGCAAGTTGCTATTCGCAGATCATTTGGATTCAACAGCAAATGCGCGACTACGGTTTGCAATTCTCTAACACTTCTATTTTTGTTGATAACTCTGCTGCTATTGCTGTCACCAAAAATCCAGTCCAACATCCTAAAACTAAACACATTTGTATTAAGTTTCACTTTTACGTGACTGTTTTGAAAGCAACTATTCGATGTGGTTAAAATAAATACAGATTTTCAACGTGCCGACCTCTACACAAAAGCATTTGATAAACTGAGGTTTTTATATCTATTAGAGGTTAATGGCATAAAAAAGAAAAGTGATGTGATTTTAGAGGAAGAAAATGCCTAGTCCGACATTTTTTAATTTTATTTTCCTGTTCATTGAAAATTCAAAAACAGAAAAAATATTTTCGGTTTTAGAATTTTAGGGGGAGAGTAGGTTAGATTAGTATTAAATTAGTTGTTTTAATTTAATTACATAAAAAAACGAGGGAGGAGGACAGTCTAGATAATAGAAATGAGATCAAATATGTGATACGGATTCAATGTAAATGGAAAATGATAGTACACAGGGGTCAAATAGTTTGGGACTTTAAAAGAATTTAAATGATTATGATGCAAAATTCAAAGTACAAGTCTAAGAAGTCTAAGCAAAATAAAAGGAAAAATAACAGTAAAACTGGTATGCTACTGAGGTAACATAGAGAAAATAGACCTAGAGGTTGCTAGACCATTATATGATGTGTCGGTAGATTTAACACAATAGATGATTAGACCTCATTGGTGATTTAAATTCAAATTAAGCTGTTCAACTTGCGGTGGGTTCCCATCTTATCCCTGGTTAACACAATCAACGCATTTCCAATAAGGAGTGATGAGCAAATAAACGCCACAAATGTGTGCGGATGACCACAAAAAGAGCAAAGTATGGAAAAAATTGATAAGCGCAATCAAGCTAATAACAAATGTTGTTGGTGCGTTATGTGCAAAAAGAAAAAAATTATATGCTCTAACAAGAAGATAGGTTGTGTGCCTCTCTGCTGTGTGGTGGCACTGACCTGAGGATAAGCATAACCTAAATATTCTAGAATTCATTGTTGTTTGCGCCTCTCTGCTATGCGGTGGCACTGACCTGAGGCTTGGCATCTCTTTGAAAGCTCTTAGAATAGTTTTTTCTTGTCAAAATACCCGTAGACTGCTCAAAATCTCCTGAAGAATGTTGATTACCATATAAGTGTGGGATCCACAAATGCTTGTTGAAATAATTAAACCTAACTCATCACCAATCTGTGTCCAAAAATTTATGTATGGATTTAAGAGGACAAATATACTGACAATCATTATGGCTAAAATTCTTGATAGTCCAAATCAGTGTGTGTGCATCTTATAGCTCTAGTATGATTTCCTAAACTTGATAATGAATCTCGATGAAAACAAGAATCTAGCATCAAAAGGTTTTGGTAAAATGTCCCAAATGATTTTGATATACTTGTATGATTCCAAAATGAATCGTTCCAGTTATGATCAAATTAACTTGAAGCTGTGCTGTCCAAGAAGAAAAATCTGTTAGATACCTGTATTAAGATTTCAATCTACCTCAAATCAAAAATACAAAAATATGTCTTAGTTTTGTTTTAAAATTCTAGTTGTTTTTATTTAATTTTAGTCATTTGGTAGGTAAAAGTCGGAATATACATCTGGATTCAATCTGTAAATCACTCACTAAAATGGGTCACGTCTGAGGTGACCAATCGGGTAAAATGGGTCACGTTTTAGGTGACCAATCCGGTTTTTAAGGTAAAAGGATCACGTCTGAGGTGATCAACAGGTTTCAAATTAAAAAGGTCATATCTAAGATGATCAACAATCACAACGTCTTTTCAATAACTAACAGGTTAAGTGTTTGAAAATGCATAAGTTCAAACTCATAAGCTGAGCCATTCGCACGACTGGACCATAAGTATGGACCAGTTGCACGATTGTATCATGAGTATGAGCCAATCACATGATTGAACCATACGTATGTACCAGACGTACGATTGGACCATAAGCATGGGTCAATCCATGCGATTGGATCACCATGATGAACAAATCACACAAATGGATGTGACTGACTGAGTCAGTCGCACGACTGAAACCTAGTCGCATGACTGAACGTGACTAACTGATACAGTCGCACGACTGAGCCCCAGTCGCACGAATGAAGTGTGCGAATAGGTCCAGTTGCACAACTGAAGGTAAAACCTCGTATAAATAGAGGGGAGTCAGTCGCACATTTTCATCACCCCTCAATCGCTCCCAAATCGCATGAATGCAAAGTTACTCTGCCAAAATTTGATCTCATCGATTTCGCTAAGTGATTGTGATTCTAACGTGTACTCCCTTCATCTACAGGTACTTGGAGAGTGAAATCGCACAAAATGCTTACTGTAATCAAACCCTAATTGACCTAATTGATTAAAAAATCATGAAAAATCTGTTAAACCCATCAAATAGACCACGTAAATGTACATAATGGTTAAAATGAAGGACATACAGTGATAGTTAGGGTCCCTACGAATCTAAAGAGTCTAAACATAATGTTTAACATCAAGTTTTGACCTAGATTCGGGGTTAGAGTGTCGAACAGAGAGTTACGCGACTACACACTCTGAATGAACTTCAATCGCACGATTGAACTGGGCGAATGACTCAATCGACCGAATGAACAAGGTGTATGAGTTCAATTGCCGATTGAACTCTGCTGCATGCTCAATCGCCCGATTAGACTCAGCTGCATGCTCAATCGCCCGATTGAACTCAGCCGCATGCTCAATCGCTCGATTGAACTAAGCCGCATGCTTAATCGCATGATTGAACTCAGTCGTACGGTTCAATCGCACGATTGAACCAGAATGATCTCAGAACAGTTTAAATTTCAACAATTTTCTAGTTATGGGCAAACCTCATGTTTATGTGTCTTTTATTATAGAAACATGGCAGATAGGTGGATCATCAACACCAAGCACAACATTTGTGCCCACTTGGATGGCACCACTCGAAATGCTGCTGAGTTTGTTGGTATTATTGAGTTTCTAAGGAGATCAAGGATCTACAGAGCTATATCTGCTCCATGCACACCCTATCGGTCTATACAATAGGCCTTCTGGGAAGGTGCTTAAGTTGACAGATCTGCTAAGCCCTATTGCATTCGGAGTACCATTTTTGGCCAAGAGATTGAGATTACTGTAGTAGACCTTCAACGGGTACTGAATCTGGGTGAAGATGCTGCCCACCCGACCAGGTTACATCCTCTAACAGTAAGGGGATGTTTTCTCAAGATGAAGTACACTGGGATATCAACGCAGGTGTGCTCAACAAAAGCAACCTGTGTCCCCAGTTCAAGTACCTAGCCCATGTCATTCTAAAGTGCATTGCTTCACGAAGGAGTGGATTTGATGATCTATCTGACCAAATCCATAATGCTTATATGGCACTAGTGCTGAATCACCCCTTCAGCTTCTCCAACACGATCTTCTTTTACATGGTCAAGAACCTTGAGGCCAAGGGTAAGGAGAGTTTTTGTATGTATCCAAGGTTCTTGCAAATGATCATAGATGAGAAGCTCCCTCTACTGCCCAAGGAGAAGGACGATGCAGTGATGTTAGAGGTGATGGATGAAACCACTCTGGGAAGGATGAAGGTGTACAGGGGGAAGCAAGTGAAACCCCCTGTCAGGAGATTGTTCGGGCACTTGGCCAACGCTAATTATGTGGCGTCTGCTAGGAGGAAGTGGCGTTACGATGATAGTGATTCCGATACAGAGCCCCTCATGACTGCCACATCCAATGATGATGACGACGATGATGACCATGATGCCGGTCAAGGTGGGGGAGATGCAGGTCCTAGTTCTTCACGGGCCACCGATACATCTACTATATCTTCACCACCTCCACCTATTACTTTTTATGCTCTAGGTGGATCTGAGCAGCTGCTATCCACCCGGGTCTAGGTTGGGAGCCGGCCGTGGCCACTAAGAGAGGGCTCAGGGCAGTTGGTGGATGCCAGGCTGAGTCTTGGGGTGATGCTAGTGATGTCACAGATCCTTCTTACACCCTGGACCAGCCCAACAGCCAAGGGGGAGCGCCTTTGGCAAAGTGCTCCAGAAAGAAGAGGATGGCCCAACCATACAAGATGAAGAGCAAGAGGCCAATATTTAATGTGATCACTTCTTCTGACACCACCACCACTATCACACCCACCACTGTAGCCACCACCACTACCACTACTCCAGCCACCACCACTACAGCCACCCCCACCACCACTTCTCCCACAACCACTATAACTCCATCCACCACCACTACCACAACCATTCCACCACATCCCACTCACAGTCCACCTCCCATATTCAACACATCCACGACTACCACCACCAGCCACCAAGCAGGTCCATCAACCCACTCTACATTCACCACCGGACCCACTCTACCCCACATCGGGTTAGAAGAACAACTCGCCAAGCTAAACAGCGTCGTGCTAAGGCTTCTTGCCACTGATGAGTTGAGGGCTTCACATCTAAACAAGATGATGGAGGTGAATGCTGCCCAAGTTAAAAAGATAGTGCATCTGAGTGAGAAGAGTGGTCAGTACGAGAAGGCTTTAAGCCGTGCCCACCATGCGCTTACAAGCCAAAATGAGCTGGTGTTGGCTTCAGTAAAAAGGATTGAGGAACTTGAGGAGAAAAACAAGAGGATACTCCTAAAGCTAAAATGATCAAAGTCCGAGCCACTGAAGATCAAAGATGGTGATGATGATGATGATGATGAGGAGGAGGATGAAGATGACAGTGAGGAGGATGTTGGAGAAGGTGGAACGCGCAGGAAAGATCGAGAGGACAAGGATGACCACGAAGGTGATGCTGTTGCATCAACATCTCCTCGAGCTCAAGAGAGGCAAACCAAATATAGTCATGATCAAGGAGCCTCATCCTCTGCTCCTCCTATTGAAGAACAAAAGGATTAAGATAAAAGTAACAACTAGATGTTTTGTACTTAAAAAAAACTTTTATACTTAAAGTATTTATTACATTAATGTAGTTATTGATCATTTATGTCTGATTATGTCGTAGTGTTTTATAAAATGACTTACATGTGATATGCTTAATGTCTAATCAACAGATGAAGCTCAACAAACCGATGAATTTGATGTCCAACCCCTTCAGCAGGTCAAGATTCAATTAACCATGATTCTTGACTTGCAAGAGATAGTTAGAAAGTTTGTGAGCTACATGCCAGAGGAGGGAGAGATCAGCTGGCTGAAATATTCAGGCTGAATCCAGATGAGCTGGTCAAAGATGCTCCTACGGTTGATGTTACAAGTGACGATGAGCTTAACGATATCGACGAAATAGGGATTGAGGATGTCACGTCTGAGCACTATCCAGAGTACACTAACCGAGAGGTAAATGTGATCCCAGAGTTGCGTGACACTCTCGGTAGTGCTACATTTGAAAAACTGATTGAGATGTAGAGAGAAACGGATAAGAATGAAAGCCAAGCCCAAGCCTCGAATGCAGATGTTGAGATCAAGAAGGCTAAATGGGCAGCTTCTTTTGCTGAAATACGAGCCAACGCACAGCTCAAAAGCAAAATTCCTACACCAAACTCTACAAGGTCAAGAAACATCTGAAGATGTCTAGCAGATTATTATGTGGGCATATTTTGAGGATTTAAAGGTTTATGCTGTAAAAAGGGAGAAGGGAATATAGTACTTCAGATATCCACTTGATCTGAAGACACTCCCAAGTTTTGAGCTCAACCAACTAGCACGCTTAAATCTGCTATATGCTGATCCTAGAAAGATGTCAGGTTGGTTTGAGGCTGCTCTAAAGAAGGAATACCACACCAGATGGGTAAACTTCAGACCTCAACAACCGAAGAGGTACATTCATAGGTCTGAAGTGAATCCCATATCTAGAAAGCCTAAAGTCGTGTTGAAATGGAGTCCCCCACACACAATGTCCATGATTCCCTTACGGGAAATGCCTCAGGACTTCACTCCACACTTCAAATGGTGGTGTTATGATTGGAGGACAGGTGAAGCGGTCATAGTTCTAAATAGAGAGGGAAAAATGGAAACTATCAGGGTATTCGACCTAATGTGGCTTACCAACTTGTCTGCTGACGATCTCTACACTTTATACAAGTAGCCACTGTTCTATGACGCGCAAGATATTGTACAAGCTCTTAAATTCCAAAATGTCATAAGACTCTGCTTTGCATTTGAAATACATGCAGGAATCACAAGAGAGGAGAAGTACAAGAAATTCAAAGAGCTTATGAAGAATGTCAGACAATAGAGTAACTTTGGTCCAAGGGGGAGTTTGTTGATACATATATGTACCTAGTTTATGTGAAAAGTCTGTCATGTCTTACAGATATGTAATGAATGAGTTGAATGAAATATAATATGTGGTTGATGCTTATAATGTTTAATATTTCATTGTGTTATTGTGTGTTAAAGTGTAATGAACTTACTATATAGGTTTGAGGTTGTTGTACATAGTTCTTAGTCAATAATGATTGAGAAATGTGTTCAAACTTAGTCATATGAGTCCTCATGAAAATGGACCATGCTAATGAACCATACGCATGAATATCTCATGCTAACGGACTAGTCGCATGACTGAACCAGGAGACTGGATCAGTCGCACAATTGAGATATAAGATTGACTCAGTCGCACGACTAAACCTTCAGTCGTGTGTATGGATCAATTGCATGATTCAGTCGCATGACTGAACCATGCTAATGGTTCAGTCATATGATTGGAAACTCATAACCTATAAATACCACCTAATTCATGGAAAAACAGGACACTAGAAGAATTTTGACACATACTCATAACTTAGCCATCCAAAGCGTCTAGAAACCCTATTCCAAGTTCATAGTTCGCATCTGATCATCTTCTATTCGTTCTTAACGTTTCTTTAATTGTTATATTGATCGGGATTGTGTTCTCACTTATTGGATTGCCAATCAAATAGGATTCCACATTATTTGATCCGGTTTCACGCACAATCAGTTAATACTTCGTACATACACGGTCCTAACAATATGGTATTGTAGGGTAAAAAATTAATCTTAGATATCATATTACTTTACAAGTGTAATGGTTATAATGTAACATGTTTCACCACAAAGTGTAAAAATATGAAAAATGGGTATAGAAATACTCACATGTCAATAAGTATATAACCGATGAATAAAAAGAAATATAAATAAACGTTCCAACGCAAACCTTCACAAAGTACCTAACAATATCTGCATTACAAATTTAAATTTACTAAAGAGCTTAACGATTCAACGGAAGCTAGGGTCTTAATTGATATTTGGGGGGTTTTAATAACTAAATTCATTAAAGTATTTTTATTTAATGAAGAACAAAATATAGTTGTCGAGCATTTTATTATAAGCAATAAATTTTTTTATGAAAAATAAAGTTTAAATATAGTTTAAACAATCCTTCAAAATAACAATAATTAATTTTTTTAAATACTAAAGATTTAATTAATCACATATAGATTATATTTGAACCAATAATAATGTAAAGTTTTAAATCATTATGATTTTTTATAGTCTATTTTATATAATTAACTAAATAAATTATTTGTTTTATTAAAGGGTTTAAGTTTTTTAGGAAATAAATTTTGTAGAAAGTACTAACGTAACTTTAAAAATACACAAAGCCTATAAAATTATTTTCAATAATTTTCAGAAGTTTTTATATATTTAAAATTATGAAAAAGAAAACAAAGTAATGGATTGAGGGTCCCCGGGTTCGAACCCGGGACCTCAAGTCCATTCAGCACAAGCATTAACTTGGTTTCCAAAACTTAAAAACATCTAATACAAACCACCCTAAATCATATGAACCCTAGGTTCAATTGTTCCCAAATTAAATCCAGATGGATTATGTGAAAGAAATCAACCTTGGGGCTTTTAATGCCCAAGTGAAACCGAGCATAATGATGTACAGGACTTACGTGTTTGAGTTTAAAATGAGTAATCTTGGTGTGTAGACAAAGTCGCGGCTAAGTCGCGAGTGGATTCAGTAGCGACAATGATAATAAACCAATTAATTGACTAGGAAGATTCCACTAAACTCAATAATCGAAAGCCCTCTATCAATTTCAAAATTTGAAGTCCAAATGATGGTGTTCGTGTGTGTTGTAGGTCATGACGAAGTTGTTAATCAAATTGCTTTGTTTCTTTGTTTTCAGGTGCAATTGGTAGTTGTAATAGATTAAGATAGTTAAATGATTGTTTATGCTTGTTTACTTTGATTATTATGGTGTCTTCAATGTCGAACGCTTATGCGATTGAATCCTTTGGTTATTCGATCGAATGGGCTTGTAACCGGTGGTTTAAAAACCATTGAATCTTTCATTCAAGGTCGAATCATGTACATGAAGGGTTTGGAACGGTTTGGGTTTCATAACGGTCAAAATTTGGTGATTTTGGGCGTTGCCGGAGCTCGCCGGATCTCCGCCGGAAAGGTTACGGAAATGCGGGAATGGAAAGTGGGTTTGGTTTTTGATCTTTAAGATTTTCACAATTAGCCCCTTAACTTTTGTAGGCTTATTATTTTATGATTTAAACTTTCTTTTAAAGTTTTTAAATTGAGAAAACTAACCCTATAACTTTTAAGTTTTATAATTTTTATAAATTATTATTATTATTATTATTTGTAACACCTGGTTATTTTGTAGTCAAAGAAAGAAATGAATAAAGTGAAAAATAAGAAAGAAAAGTTATAAAGTCCAAGTAGAGGGACTAAAGGTGTCAAAAAGGACAAAATCTTCAAAAGTTGGTGAGAAATGTGGCATGGCCGCCCATCCCTCTCTCTACATTCGTATCATTTGGATTTTAGAGAGAGAGGACGAAAGAAGAGCTGAACTCTCGGGGTTTTGAAGAAGAACCAGAAGAGATCGAAGGTAAAAATTCTTGGTTCTAAGGTGTTCTTAACTGGCCATTGCTCCGGTTATATGCTCATACGTGTTATATGCTGTTTATGTGTGTGTTTGGTGGGTTTTAGGTGTTTGGACTCGATTTGCAAACAGGTTTGAAGAAGTCTTACCCAAAGAGCTGCAAAGGTGAGTTCTAGAACCCCTTTTTACTTGTTTTAAACTGCTTTGGGGCTGGAAATGCATGTATGTACATTTTTATAAGTTTGGTTTTATACCCGTGTGTGTGTATGCGTGTATGTTATGGATAGGGTTTGATTTTGGACGATGTATGTGTTTGATGATGTTTTGATTGTGTTTCCAAGGCTTAGAATGTAATATTTAAGCTTAGAACAGGTTATATGATGTTTGAGGATTGATTTATGATGTTTAGAAGGAATTAGGCTGCTCATGCGCCTAAACAGTGGCTCATGCGCCTAAACAGTGGCTCATGCGCCTAAACAGTGGCTCATGCGCGTAAACAGTGGCTGATGCGCCTAAACATTGGCTCATGCACCTAACAGAATAACTGCCTAAGTGTTTCCATGCGCCCAAACCTCATGCGCCCAAATAGTACCCATGCGCCTAGAAATAGGCCGAAATTGACCAAGTGTTCAGACGCCTAGATAGCTCATGCACCCAAGCACTCATGCGCCTGCATAGTGCTCATGCACCTAGAATCTGCCTAGAATAGACTAAGTGTTGCTCATGCACCCCAATAATGCTGATGTGCCTTAAAGTTTTCCACGCGCCTAAGTGTTCCTCATGCGTCTGAATGGTCATACGGCTGCATAGTTCTTATGCGCCTGCATAAGTGCTCATACGCCTAAAGACTTCGAATATTTTCTGAATTTTTGGGGAAAAATGTAAAAGTAGGCTTTGACTTGGGATGTTCTCAGGGGCTATGTAAGTTGACTTTTGAAGTCAAGGATGATGTGTAGGGCATAGTATGAGTATGAGGTATGATGATGCTTATGCATGATGTATGTATGATGTATGTTATGTATGTATGATGGTACCCCATATGGTGATGTTGTATGTTTATGTTTATGTTCCTGTTATGCATGATTATTTTCCCGTGGTTTTACGTTTAATGTGAATGAAATGAAAAGTATTAAGTAATGTAAAGTGGAAGATAATAAAAAGAGGAACGAAATGAAAGAATGCATGCATTAATGAATGAACAAACGAAAGAAAGGCTTGCAAGGAAATGTATGGAGGTTCACACTCAATGAGGAGTGTTAGCTCAACCGTATGCGGGTTAGCTGCCCCATGAGGATGCACACTGGGGCTTAATCTGTGTGATTAAGAAAATGTATGGAGGTTCACACCAATGAGAGGTTGTCAGCTCAACTATGTGTGGGTTAAATACCCCATGAGGATGCACATAGGGGTTCAATCTTTGTGATCGACCATATGTATGGGGTCCTGGTCGCTTAACCCTAGATGAATTGCTTAGTGCTCTAGAGGGGGGGGGGGGGGTTAAGCACATGACATGACCTAGATGGAAATAAAAGATAATAAATGTACGAAACGAATGATGATGAAGATAATGCATATTATCTATGTGTACGTACGATGTGCGATCACATTCTAAAACTTGCTATGATTTGAATGAAAGTAAAGAACGATTTTAAATGAATGATAAAGTATGTTTTATTTTAAAACTAGAACTCACTCAGCAACGCTGACTGTTTATGCATTTTCTAGTTGCCAGGTAGAGGTTGCTAAGGATGGCATGGGGTGGCTACTTGACATTTTTGGATGACATCCATTTTTATAATGCTTTTGTGATATAATGCAAATTGTATTTTGTAATTTGTCAACGGTGTAGTATTTTGCAAAAGATTTTATAATGAAATGAAGTGTCATTTTAAATGTTTCCGCTGCAAATGTTTATTTAAGTTAAATGTAAATATATGTTTTATGTGCGATGATTGGCCAGCTGTAAGCGTCCCGGGAACGAGGCCTTACATTATTACTTATTATTACTATTACTATTATTTTTAGTATTATTATTATATAACTTACTATCTTTTTTTATTAATATTACTATTATTATTATTATTAATATTATTAATGTTTTACTTATTATTATTGTATACAATTTAATTGCTGAAATTATTAACTTTTAATAAAGGAAACCAGCATGAATTGCCTACAAGTTTTATAATTGATCACAATGGTCCTTACAAGAATAAACGAGGATAACATTCGATCAACGAAAAAAAAGAAAAAAAATACGAGATGTTACAATACGCGTTACGATGCCACACTCAGTTGCGAACTTAGTAGTTGAAGTTCCAACGAATTTCTTTGCTCTCTTATCCATTATTAAATCAGTTTTAGAACCCTCAGGTAACTTCTCCAAAGTCTTTGTAGCACTACGATTAGACTTGGACCACACCTTTTTGGTGGATTGATGGGGGATTGGTTCGCATCTACATGTTGATTTGCATCTACATGTTGATTTGCATCTACATGTTGATTTGCATCTATAGTATATATAATTAAAAAATAATAAACTTTGTCTTGTAACACCCAGTTATTTATAAAAGACAAAAAAAGAAGAATAAAGTGAAGAAAAACAAAGAAAAGATATTTTACCCAAGTTGAGGGGTAAAAAGTGTACAAAAAGATAAAAAGTTTAAAAAGTTGGTGATAAAGGTGGTATGGTCGCCCATGTTGTCTGCCTACACCTTTTCATTCGAGATTTTTGAGAGAGAAAGTGCAGAGCTCTCAGTTTGAAGAAGAACAAGAGCAGAAGTTCGAATTCAAGGTAAGAATTCGTGTGTTTAAGGTGTTCTTAACTGGTTTTATCCTGGTTGTATGCTTATGTGTGTTTGTGTGTGTTTTTAGTGGGTTTCTAGGTGAGAACTTGTAGCAATCGGGCTTCAAAGGAAGTCTTACCCGAAGAGGCTACTTAGATGAGTTCTAGAACCCCTCTTCGACATGTTTTTAACTGATTTTGGGGCTGGAAATGCATGTATGAACGTTTTATAAAAGTTGGGTTCATACCTGTATATGTGTATGTGTGTATGTTGCGAGTGGGGTTTGATTTTGGGCTATGTTTATGTTTGATGATGTTATGGTTGTGTTTATAAGGCTTAGAATGTATGATTTAAACTTAGAACATGATAGATGGGGTTTGGGGACCGAATTATGATGTTAAGTGTGCCCTAGGCTGCTCAATGGCCCAGATAGTAGCTCATACGTCCAGCCATAAATAACTGTTTAAGTGTTCCTAATGCGGATGAACAAAGGTTAATGCAGATAAACAAAGGTTAATGCAGATGAGTAAAAGTCAATGCGGATGAGTAAAAGGAAATACGGATGAGTAAAAGTCAATGTGGATTAGTAAAAGTCAATGCGGATGAGTAAAAGTCAATGCGGATGAGTAAAAGTCAATGCAGATGAGTAAAAGTCAATGCGGATGAGTAAAAGAAATGCGGATGAGTAAAAGGAAATGCGGATGAGTAAAAGGAAATGCGGATGAGTAAAAGGAAATGTGGATAAGTAAAAGGAAATACAGATGAGTAAAAGGAAATGCAGATGAGTAAGAGGAAATGCGGATGAGTAGAAGGAAATGTGGATGAGTAATAGAATGCGGATGAACAATAAGAATATGGATGAGTAAAGGAAATGCAGATGAGTAAAGGAAATGTGGATGAGTAAAAGAAATGTGGATGAACAAAAAGAAATGCGGATGAACGAAAGAAATACGAATGAACAAAAAGAAATGCAGATGGACAAAAAGAAATATGGATGAACAAAAAGAAATGCAGATGAACAAAAAGAAATGCGAATGAACAAAAAAAATATGGATGAACAAAAAGAAATGCAGATGGACAAAAAGAAATGCGGATGAACAAAAAGAAACGTGGATGAAGACTTAGAGTATTTTTCTGACTTTTCGGGGAAAAAGTGAAATATAGGCTTTGACTTGGGAAGTTCCTAGAGGTCCATGTAAGTTGACTTTTGAGGTCATAGATGTTATGATGGGCATGATTTATGATGTATGGTTGGTGTTTGTGCATGATGGAATGATGTATGTTGTGTATGTATGATGATGTCCTGTATAGTGATGTTGTATGTTTATGTTGATGTTCCTTATTATTTATGTTTATTTTTCTGTGGCTTTACATTGAATGTTAATGAATAAACTGAAAGTATTATGTAACGTAAAGTGGAAGATAAAGAAAAGAGAAACATAGCGATAGAATGCATGCATTAATAAAAGAGGAAAATAAAGTAAGTCTTGCAAGCCTTGTATGTGGAAACACGCCCAATGAAGGGTGTTAGTTCAACGGTGTGCGGGTTAGCTACCACTGAAGGATACACACCGGGGTCCGTCTTTATGACCAACCATTTGTATAGAACCTTTATCGCTTACCCTAGGTACTGTGGTCAGGCTGCTATGCGCCATGACGGGGGGTCTATGATGGACATCGGCCCAGTATTCGCTTTATGCATGACGATGGGTATAGCACATGACAATATTACACTTGAATTACCCTAGGTACTATGGTCAGGTTGTTGAGCGCCATGACGGGGGGTCTATGATAGACCTCGGACCAGTACCCGCTTTATGCATGACAGTGGGGTAAAGTTCATGGTTTTGGTATGGAATGTAAAGAAGTAAAGATGAACGTATGAATAAAAGTAATCTATGAAAGTGAACGAAAGTGAATGATAATGACGTACGATGAATGAATGGGAGTTAATGAATGAATGATAAAGATAATTATGATATTATCTATGTGTATGTATTATGCATGATCACGTATGATAGTAAAGAACGGTTTGTTAAACGAAAGATAAAGTATATTTAATTAAAACTAGAACTCACTCAGCAACAATGACTTTTTATGCATTTGCAGTTGCCAGCTAAAGTTGCTGAGGATGGCATGGGGCGGCTACTTGGCTCTTTTGGATGACATTCTTTTGTTTAATGTTTTTGCATTGTAATGCAAACGAATGATATTTTGAAATGAATGATTGTATTAACTTGCAAAAGCATTTATAATGAAATGAAAAGTTATTTTAAATGTATTGCTGCGATGTTTTATGAAAGTTAAATGTTATTATATGTTTTATGTGCAATGATAGACCAACTGTGAGCGTACCGAGAACGGGGCCTTACATGTCTAATAGTATAAAACATTGAAATATTGAATTTAACATAGTATAAATAGAAAAGGTACCTCGACGAGGAATAGGTTCGACTGTACTAGATGTATTTTTGAAATATTATTATTAATATTCACTATAAGAAAAATGACTATCAGGTACTAAAATATTAAGGACTGATATATCAGTCTTGTATACATACTATTAGAGACTAATTTATCAGTCACTAAGTATATTTGGGACTGAATTTTTGAGACTCATGCTAGTGAGTAATGTTCAGTCTCTAAAACTTGGAAAACTTATTAAAAAGTAAACATTAGTCATTAAAATATATATTCAATAACATTTTTCGATGGAAAATTTTATGGTAACTAAACTACAATCCCAAATAAGTTAACCTAAATGGTGTCATTATATGTAACACCCGGTTATTTTTTTAGACAAGAAAGAAGCAAAAGAAATAAAACCCAAGTCTAGGGGTAAAAAGTATCCAAAAGTACAAAATGTTTGAAAAGTGGGTGTAAAAGGTGGTATGGCCGCCCATATGTCACACATCTCACCAATATTCGGATTTTAGAGAGAGAAAGTAGCAAGAGCAGCAGAGAAGTCTCGGATTTTGAAAGAAGAAGAAGAAAAGTGTGATTCAAGGTAAGAATTAGTGGATTTATGATGTTCTTGACCGGTTATATCCTCGGGTTATGCTTATGTGTGTGTATGTGTTCTGGTATGTTTTAGTGGGTTTCTAGGCGGTTGAATTCAATTTGCAAACGAGTTTGGAAGAAACCATACTCAAGTGCTGTAAAGGTGTGCTCTAGAACCCCTCTTTTTACACATTTTAACTGATTTTGAGGCTGGAAATGCATGAATGTATGTTTTCGTTTAATTGGGTTTCTGACCCGTATGCTTGATTGTGTGAATGTTGATGCTATGATGTGATGTGTGACTATTTTCATGCTTGATGATGGTGTTTCTATGTCTTAGAAGGTAAGAACTAAGCTTAGAACATGTTAGACGATGACTGGGAATGGGAATCTGATGTTGTATGCTCATATGTTAAGTTTTAGAATCTGCCTAAGTGTTGGAAAGTAAATGCGGATGAGTAATAGGGAGAAATGTGGATGAACAGTTAATGCGGATGAGCATTAACTGCTAAGTATGAGAAATGCAGATGAACAGTTAATGCGGTGGAGCATTAACTGCTAAGTATGAGAAATGCAGATGAATAGTTAATGCGGATGAGCATTGACTTAAGTATGGGAAATGCGGATGACTAATGTGGGTGAGTAAGGTCAATGCGGATGAGAAAGTCTAAGTGTGAACAAATGCGGATGACTAATGTGGATGAAGCATAGGAAATGCGGATGAAACATGGGAAATGCGGATGAACAAAAGGCAAATGCGGATGAACTCTAGTAAATGCGGATGAACTATAGTAAATGCGGATGAACACTTAGATTGTTTTCTGACTTCTTGGAAAAGGGTTAAATGTAGGACTTGACTTGGGAGGTTGTAACACCCGGTTATTATTTTTAAAACAAAGACAAGAAATGAAGAATAAAAGAAAGAAAAGCAATAAAGCCCAAGTAAAGGGAATAAAAGTGTCCAAAAGGACATTTTCTTTGAAAAGTTGGTGTAAAGGTGGGCATGGCCGCCCACCCTCCTTTCACCTCACTTTTTTAAATCTGTTTTAGAGAGAGAGAAGAGAAAGAGCAGGGAACTTTGGGTTTTGGAAGAAGAAGAAAAGAAGAGGTAAGAATTCGTGGTTTGAAGTGTTCATGTTGGGTTTTTGTCTCGGTTACATGCTTATGTGCTTGTGTGTGTGTCCGTGTGTATGTTTTGGTGTGTTTTTAGGTGTTTGAACTCAGTTGCAAAAGGGTTAGAAGGAAGAAACACCCAGGTTGCACGAGGTGAGTTCTAGACCTCGGTTTACTTGTTTTAAACTCTTCTAGGGGCTAAAAATGTATTCAAACGGTTTTTATAATGTTTATGTATGTATACCCGTATGTATTATGCATGTTGGATGATGATTCTTGAATGCTATAGGTTGTTCATGCTTAGAATAGCCTTCGTAAGCTTAGAACAGTTAGGCTTGATGTTTGGATTCGAAATTATCCTAGAATCATGTCGAATAGAAGGTTCATGCGCCTAATTAAGGTCCATGCGCCTGGAATTTGCCTTAGAAATGATAAGTGTATCCCATGTGCCTGAACAGTGCCCTCATGCGCCTAGAAAACTAGTCAGATGACTAAGTGTTAGTTTCCATATGCCCCCAATTGTACCCATGTGTCTGAATAATCCCATGCGCCTAAGTTTCCATACGCCTGAATAAGCCCATGCGTCTAAGTGTCCATGCGTCCGAATGGGTCATACGCCTGAATTGTGTCCATGCGCTTGAATTGTTCATGCGCCTAAATGTTAAAGCAACTAAGTATGGCTTGATGCGCCTGCATAGTGATGAAGCACCCAAACAGGGCCCATGCGCCAAATAGTGTCTAAGCGCCTAACACTTAGAATTTATTACAAAATTCTTGGGAGTTTGTGCTCTTAGGGTTTTGACCGAGATTTGACTAGGGCTTATTAATGATGGGTTTCATGCATGATTATGATTGTTTTATGATTGTTTCTTATTATTATTGCTATTATTATTACTTATAGTGTGTGACTTTACGTGGCATGCTTATTATCGTAACGTAAAGTATATTGTAATAATAAAGAGAAAGAGCAATAATGAAGAGAAGTGGAACATTAATAAAATGTTCACAAGTCTTGCAAGCTTACAGGAGTTACACGACCATGTTGTCGTTAGCTCGACCATGTTACGGGTTAGCTACCCTACAATGCACACGGGGCCAGTCAATTAAGATTGGCAGGACCTTTGCAGCGTGTCCTGGGTGATTGGGTCGACCTTGAATACAGTAAATAGAACCCTTTTGAGGGATATAGATGGCCCAACACCCGTTTTCCACCGCACATACAGTATGGGGCATTGCTCATTGGTCCATACAGAAAGTTAAAGATAAAGATAAAAGATTACATAACATACAAGGCATACAGTAAAGAGAACGAACATTATCTGTTCATATAGTTAATACGTGCTCGCATACAAAGTAAAGAGTTGTATTTCACAGAAAGAGTAACTTCATATACAACATACAAAAGTATTTTATTACTTTTAAAAACTAGAACTCATTCAACAACGATAACTTTTATACATTTTCAGTTGGCAGGTAACTATTGTTGAGGATGGCATGAGGGTGAAGCTACTCGGCAGGGAAAGACCGACATCCATTCGTATTTCTTATTGCTGTTATTTTGTAATCGATTAAACAATTGTGTATTGCTTAACAATAGTCTTTTAATGAAATGAATGGTTTTGGTTAAAATGATTCCACTGCTTAAGTATTATATTATAATGTTTTAAGGAATTTGTTGCTTGAATGACCAACTATGAGGTCTCCAGAAATAGGGCCTTACAAGTTGGTATCTGAGCCAAAGTTTTAGAGAATTGGGTTAAATAAAATTTCTAAAACCTAAACTTAATCTGAAAATGGGAGAAATGGAGGGATGTCAGCCCGAGTAGCTACGTGCCATCAGGTATGTCTTTTCTTAATGATAACCGGTATTATGTATGCATGCTATTTGATTTATGTGTCTTAGTAGAATTAGATACTGATTAGGTCAGGATAGGAAATGCTTGGGGTATGAAGAGTAAAGTAAGTGGCTAATCACAACTGGCCACTGTAATTAGGGACTTACTATACTTGACATAAACTGAGATATTCCCTTGAATGATCGTGTTAGTGTTTGAATCTTTAGCGTGTTAGAGGATGGTTGGTGGTAACCTTCGAAGGTTCCGTTTGGTGAAGGTTGTGGTGGACGTGGTGCTGGACCGTGTGTCACAAGAAGTATGGCTAGGGCTACTAAGATAGCACTCAAAGAGTCCGAGATCCATCACCTGGAAGCCGATGATGATAGTGCTAGTCTGAGGACCATATGAAAGAGGCTGTTGTCGAGGGAGTTCAACAGGCCATGCAAACGATTCACCCATGTATGGTGACTAAGATAATTAGGGCAGTGAAGGAGACGATCGTGATCGAAGTAAACAAGGAGGGTAGCAATGATAAGAACTGCAATGGAAAACGGGTTCAACGTGGGGGTATACCCCATATAAAAAGGTTGCTAGGACGGATAACCGGCATGTAGCTTCATCCGGTATGGAGACAAGGAAGTGTGGTAGATGTCGAAGGGAGCATACCGGTGAATGCAGGATGGGAATGAATGTATGCTCCAAGTGTGGTAAGCCTGGCCACATCACTAGAGACTGTAAGAAGTCATGGGACGAGAGTTTTGGCGCAATGATGACGACTAGAATTGCGGGGTCGAAAAGGTGTGACAAGTGTGGATGCATGCACCCCGGGGAATGTAGCTTGGGGAGTAATGTCTGTTTCCGTTGTGGAAGGACCAGACATGTGGCGAAGAACTGCGGTATGGGGAGGTGTTATTCTTGTGGTGAAGAATGTCACGTGAGCAGGGACTGCAAAAAGCCGAGGGTGGAAGGCTCGGGAGTGAAAAAGGTCGGAGGAAGCTAGGACGGACCCCGATGTTGTGTCAGGTACGTTTCTAGTAAATCAAACTTTAGCCTCGGTGTTATTTGATTCTGATGCTAGTGAAAAGTTTTATCTTTGCTGCTTTCTGTACTAAGTTGCCTGTTAGTAGTAGAAATGTCCGTGAAACGTTCGATGTAGAAACTGCTATTGGTAAGTCCACTAGAATTACTGATGTGATAAAGGACTGTGCTATAGAATTAGAAGGTCATAGGTTTGCTGCTAGGTTACACGTGATGCCCCTAGGTGGATTTGATGTAGTACTAGGGATGGACTGGCTAGCAACCTATGAAGCAAACATTGTATATCGCAAGAAAATGATTCGATTAGTTGCATCTGATGGGAGTTTTGTTACAATTTATGGAGATCGCGTCACTACGATCCCAAAGATGATCTCGATGGTGGTGGCGGGGAGGTGGATGAGACGTGGATGTAGTGCCTACTTGGCATACGTGAAAGATGTGGATGCGTTGGTGCCGCAATTATCCGAGGTACCAGTGGTGTGTGACTATCAGGACGTATTCCCGGAAGACTTACCCGGCGTGCCACCGGATCGTGAGATTGAATTCCAAATTGATTTGATAGCCAAAGCACCATATCGATTAGCTCCTACTGAGATGAAGGAACCCATGAGCCAATTACATGAGTTGATGGAGAAGGGATTCATTCGACCGAGTATCTCTTTGTGGGGTGCTCTGGTATTGTTTGTAAAGAAAAATGACGGAAGTACGCGAATGTGCATCGACTACCGAGAGCTAAACAAGTTGACGGTGAAGAATCGGTACCTGTCACCAATGATTGACGACTTGTTTGACCAGCTCCAAGGTGCCAGTTGGTTTTCGATAATAGACCTACGATATGGCTACCATCAATTGAAGGTGAAAGAACAAAACATTCCTAAGACAGCTTTCCGTACACGTTATGGACACTACGAGTCCTTGTTATGTCTTTTGGTCTAACTAACGCGCCAGCTTCCTTTATGGATTTGATGAATCGAGTGTGCCGGCCTATGTTGGATAGATCAGTGATTGTGTTCATTGATGATATCTGATCTACTCGAAGAGCGAAGAAGAACATGTCGGTCACATTCGGGAGGTGTTGGAGACATTAAGAAGGGAGAAGTTGTATGCCAAATTCTCCAAGTGCGCGTTCTGGTTGCGTGAAGTTCAATTCTTAGGTCACATGGTAAATCCCGAGGGAATCATGGTGGACCCGGCAAAGGTGGAGGCAGTGATGCGATGGAAGTCACCGAAGACGCCATCCGAAATTCGTAGTTTCTTGGGATTGGCGGGATATTATCGAAGGTTCATTCAAGACTTTTCCAAGATTGCTTCCCCACTAACTATGTTGACCCGAAAGGATGTAAAGTTTATATGGGGTCAAGCTCAAGAGAAAGCCTTCGAGGACTTAAAGGCAAGGCTGACTCAAGCTCCTGTTCTGTCATAACCCGAAGGAAGCAAGGATTTGGTGGTTTATTCAGATGCTTCCTACTCAGGGTTGGGGTGCGTGTTAATGCAGAGAGAGAAGGTTATAGCTTATGCATCCCAATAGTTGAAAGTTCATGAGGTTAACTATCCTACTCATGACTTGGAGCTAGAAGCCGTGGTCTTTGCACTAAAGATTTGGAGGCACTATCTGTATGGGACGAAGTGCACCATTTTCACTGACCACAAGAGCTTGAAGTACTTCTTTGAGCAGAAGGATCTTAGTATGAGGCAGAGACGATGGTTGGAGCTTATAAAGGATTATGATAGCGAGATCCATTACCATCCGGGCAAAGCCAACGTGGTGGCTGATGCCCTTAGCCGAAAAGAGAGGCCCGAGCCGATTCGGCTGAAAGCATATCAACTGATCATGACCTCTGATGTGATGAAGCAAGTCAAAGAGTTTCAAGATGAGGCACTGAAAGAAGATCATCTTAACTCTAAAAGGATGAGAGGTCTGGTTGGGGAATTGGGTGAAAACACCCTTGGTGTTAAAACCGGTTTAGACGGGTGTGGATTTCTCGTTTTGGGGATCTACGAGTGAAGATAATGGATGAAGCCCACAAAACTCGATACTCCATCCACCCTGGTGCAACAAAAATGTATCAAGATATGAAGAAAGATTATTGGTGGCCTGGTGTGAAGCGTGAGGTGGTGGAGTATGTGAGTAAGTGCCTTACTTGTTTACAAGTGAAGGCCAAGCATCAAAAGCCGTATGGGAAGATCCAACCTTGGATATACCGGAATAGAAGTGGGAGCACATCACCATGGATTTCATAACGAAGTTGCTGCGTACTCCAAAAGGGAACGATGCCATATGGGTGATTGTCGACCGTCTGACGAAGAGTGCTCACTTCCTACCGATCCGCGAGACATATTCATCTGAGAGGTTGGCGGATATATTCATCAAGGAAATTGTAACTCGTCATGGTGTGCTGGTGTCTATTGTATCCGATTGTGACACCCGATTTACATCCAAATTCTGGAAGAAATTTCACGATGCCATGGGGACGAGGTTATATATTAGCACGGCTTATCATCTCCAAACTGATGGTCAGTCAGAAATGACCATTCAGACACTGGAAGACATGCTTCGGGCATGTGTGATTGATTTTGGGGGATGTTGGGATGACCACTTACCGTTAGCTGAATTCTTGTACAACAACAATTATCGTACCAGCATTGGTATGCCCCCATATGAGATGCCATACGGTTGGTTAGAAGGAATTGGGGAGCATCGAGGTAATTGAGGCTATGATCGAGAAGCTTGAGAAGATTAAAGCCTTCGTGAAGGCAAAAGATAGGCAGAAGTCGTATGACGATAAACGACACAGACGGTCGAGTTCCAGATGGGTGACCGGGTTATGTTGAAGGTCTCACCTTGGAAGGGTATATCCGATTCAGGAAGCGGGTCAAGTTGAGCCCAAAATATATAGGCTCTTTCCGAATCATTGCTCGAGTAGGAGAGGTGGCCTATAGATTGGAGTTTCCAGATGAGTTAAGTGGAATCCACCCGACATTCCATGTATCTCATCTAAGAAAGTGCTTAGCTGAAGAAGACATGATTGTTCCACTAGAGGACATCGAGGTAGACGAAAGGCTCAATTATGTGGAGCAACCAGTGGAAATCATCGATCGTAAAGAGAAGAGGTTGAGGAATAAAGTGGTTCCCCTTGTGCGTGTATAGTGGAAGCACAGGAAGGGATCCGAATCTACATGGGAGACTAAGGAGGAGATGAGGCAGCATTACCCTCATTTGTTTGAGGAATAATAGGTTTCAGGGACGAAACCTATATAAGGGGGGTGGACTTGTAACACCCGGTTATTATTTTTAAAACAAAGACAAGAAATGAAGAATAAAAGAAAGAAAAGCAATAAAGCCCAAGTAGAGGGACTAAAAGTGTGCAAAAGGACACTTTCTTGAAAAGTTGGTGTAAAGGTGGGCATGGCTGCCCACCCTCCTTTCACCTCACTTTTTTAAATCGGATTTAGAGAGAGAGAGAGAAGAGAAAGAGTAGGGAACTTCAGGTTTTGGAAGAAGAAGAAAATAAGAGGTAAGAATCATGGTTTGAAGTGTTCATGTTGGGTTTTTGTCTCGGTTACATGCTTATGTGCTTGTGTGTGTGTCAGTGTGTGTGTTTTGGTGTGTTTTTAGGTGTTTGAACTCAGTTGCAAAAAGGTTAGAAGGAAGAAACACCCAGATTGCACCAGGTGAGTTCTAGACCCCGGTTTACTTGTTTTAAACTCTTCTGGGGCTGAAAATGTATTAAAACGGTTTTTATTATGTTTATATATGTATACCTGTACGTATTATGCATGTTGGATGATGATTCTTGAATGCTTATAGGTTGTTCATGCTTAGAATAGCCTTGGTAAGCTTAGAACAGTTAGGCTTGATGTTTGGAATTGAAATTATCCTAGAATCATGTCGAACAAAAGGTTCATGCGCCTAATTAAGGTCCATGCGCCTCGAATTTGCCTTAGAAATGATAAGTGTATCCCATGCGCCTGAACAGTGCCCTTATGCACCTAGAAAACTAGTAAGATGACTAAGTGTTAGTTTCCATACGCCCTAATAGTACCCACGCGTCTGAATAATCCCATGCGCCTAAGTTTCCATACGCTTGAATAAGCCCATACGTCTAAGTGTCCATGTGTCTGAATGGGTCATACGCCAGAATAGTGTCCATGCACCTGAATTGTTCATGCGCCTAAGTGTTAAAGCAGCTAAGTGTTGGCCTGATGCGGCTGCATAGTGATGAAGCGCCCAAACAGGGACCATGCGCCCAAATAGTTTCTAAGTGCCTAACACTTAGAATTTATTACAGAATTCTTGGGAGTTTGTGCTCTTAGGGTTTTGACCAAGGTTTGACTAGGGCTTATTAATGATGGGTTTCATGCATGATTATGGGTGTTTTATGATTGTTCCTTATTATTATTGCTATTATTATTACTTATAGTGTGTGACTTTACGTGATATTTTATTATCGTAACGTAAAGTATATTGTAATAATAAAGAGAAAGAGCAATAAAGAAGAGAAGTGGAACAATAATAAAATGTTAACAAGTCTTGCAAGCTTACAGGAGTTACATGACCATGTTGTGTTAGCTCTACCGTGTTGAGGGTTAGCTACCCTACAATGCACACAGGGCCAGTCAATTAAGATTGGCAGGACCTTTGCAGCGTGCGCTGGGTGATTGGGTCGGCCTTGAATACAGTAAACAGAACACTTTTGAGGGATATAGATGGCCCATCACTTGTTTTCCACCGCTCATACAGTATGGGGTATTGCTCATTGGTCCATACAGAAAATGAAAGATAAAGATAAAAGATTACAAAACATACAAGGCATACGGTAAATAGAACGAATATTATCTGTTCATATAATTAATGCGTGCTCGCATACAAAGTAAAGAGTTGTATTTCACAGAAAGAGTAACTTCATATACGACATTCAGAAAGTAGTTTATTACTTTTAAAAATTAGAACACACTTAGCAACACTGACTTTTATACATTTTCAGTTGGTAGGTAATTATTGCTGAGGATGGCACGAGGGTGAAGCTACTCGGCAGGGAAAGAATGACATCCATTCGTATTTCTTATTGTTGTTATTTTGTAATCGATTAATCAATTGTGTATTGCTTAACAACAATCGTTTAATGAAATGAATGGTTTTTGTTAAAATGATTCCACTGCTTAAATATTAAATTTATAATGTTTTAAGGCATTTAATGCTTGAATGACCAACTGTGAGGTCTCCGGGAACGGGGCCTTACAGAGGTTCCCGGGGGTATGTAAGATGACTATTGAGGTCATAGATGTTATGATGGGCTTATGATGATGTATGATGTGGTATGATTATGCATGATGTATGTTATGTATGTATGAGGCCCTGTATGATGATAACTATGTATGATGATGTTCCTTGCTATGTATGTTTATCTTTCCCGTGACTTTACGTTAAATGTTAATGAATGAAATGAAAGTATTATGTGACGTAAAATGAAAGATAATGAAAAAAGGAACATGATGAATGCATGCATTAATGAATGATGAAAGTAAAGAAGTCTTGCAAGCCTTGTATGTCGGGACACGCCATTGAAAGGTGTTAGCCCAACAGTGTGTGGGTTCGCTACCCCGGGAGGACGCACATTGGGGTCTTTCTTTGTGATTGACCATTGGTATAGAACTATTGTTGCATACCTTAGATACTGTGACCAGATGTGTGGTGCATCGTTATAGAAGGTCTATGATAGGCCTAGGTCCAGTACCATGAACAGAAAGGTATTGCACATGGCAATGGTACACCTAAAATTTACCTTAGGTACTGTGGCTAGAGGTGCGGTGCACCATTATAGAAGGTCTATGATAGGCCTAGGTCCAGTACCATGAACAGAAGGGTAAAGTTTATGGTTGATGGAAAAGAAATGATGTAATGATGAAGGAATGTGAAAGTTAATGACTACGATGAATGAACGGAAGTTAAAGAATGAATGAATGAATGATGAAGATAATAATGATATATCTATGTGTACATATGACGTATTATCACATGAAAAGTAAAGAACGGTTTTAATAAAGAAAAATATGTTTTATTATAAAATTAGATATCTCGGCGCAACGCTAACTTTATGTGGTTCCAGTTGGCAGGTAATGATTGTTGAGGATGACACGAGGCGGCTACTCAGCTCTTTTGGATGGCATCCATTTTATAAACGCTTTTGTGATGTAATGCAACAACGTATTGTGTAACTGGTTAACGATTTATTATTTTCCAAAAGTCTTTATAATGAAATGAAATGGCATTTTTAAATATTTTCGTTGCGATGTTTATTTAAGATAAATGTAAATATATATTTTATGTGCGAAGATCGACAAGCTGTAAGCGTCCCGGGAACGAGGCCTTACATATATAGAATACATACATATATATTTATACACACACACACACACACATATATATATATATATATATTATATATATATATATATTATATATATATATATATATATATATATATATTATATATAAAGGAGGGATCAAATGAGAACTAGTTTTTTTGTGAGAACTCTAAGAACCAATCTCAACCACTAGTTTTCAATGACAAAATTGTAATTATCAAAAACATATTTAAAAATTTATAAATAAAAAATAACATAAAAATAAAAAATATTCCCTAAACTTCCCTCTTTCATAAAAAAATATAAAAAAATTTATAAAAAATAAAAAAATACCCGTTTTTTTAACGAAATTCTTTTACACAGGTGTAATATCGGATTTACACATGGTAGATCTAGTACTACACATGTGTATAATTAGATTTACACATATGTAAACAACGATGTACGATTTTTTTAGAAAAGTATATCAATATGGAAGGCGTTGTAAAGATAAACATACTGAATTTTATGGTGATTTTTTTGAAAAATGATGTCGTGAAAAAAAGTTAAGAACATATACATAGAATTAGAATTAGTGTATTTTTTTAGAAAAGTATATATATATACACTAAAGAAATAATTAGTTGATACTTAGAATTAGAATTAGTGTATTTGACATAATATATATCAATTAATATTTATAATAATAATATCGTTTATCATGGTAGTTGGTTCAATACACATATACATATACACATACATATACATATACATATACATATACATATACATATACATATACATATACATATACATTCATATAATATACATATACATAATACATATACATATACATATACATATACATATACATATCATATACATATACATATAATATACATATACATATACATATACATAATATAATATACATATACATATACATATACATATACATATACATATACATATACATATACAATACATATACATATACATATACATATACATAGACATATAATATAATATACATATACATAACATATACATATACATATACATATACATATACATATACATATACATATACAATACATATACACAAATAATATAAATATACTATACATATACATATACATATACATATACATATACATATAATATACATATACATATACATATACATATACATATACATATACATATACATAAATATACATATACATATACATATACAATACATATAAATATACATATACATATACATATACATAATATACATACATATACATATACATATACATATACATATACATATACATATACATTATACATATACATATACATATAAAATATAAATATTACATATACATATAATATACATATACATATACATAACATATACATATACATATACATATACATATACATATACATATACTTACATATACATATACATATACATATACATATAATATACATATACTATACAATAATATACATAGACATATACATATACAATTAAATACATATACATATACTAGACATATACATACATATATATACATATACATATACATATACATATACATATACATACTACATATACATATACATATACATATACATTATCATATACATATACATATCTATACATATAATATACATAGACATATACATATACATATAATATACATATACTATACATATACATATACATATACATATACATATACATATACATATACATATACATATACATATACATATACATATACATATACATATACATAACATATACATATACATATACATATACATATAATATACATATCATATACAATACATATACATATACATATACATATACAATAAATATAATATACATATTCATATACATATACATATACATATACATATACTATACATATACATAACATATACATATACATATATATACATATTACATATCATTACATATACATATACATATACATTATACATATACATATACATATACATATACATATACATATACATATACAATACATAGACATATACATATAACAATATACATATACATATACATATACATATACATATACATATACATTACATATACAATACATATACAGATACATATACATATACATATACATATACATATACATATACATATACATATACATATACATATACATATACATATACATATACATATACATATACATATACATATACATATCATACATATACATATACATATACATATACATATACATATACATAGAATATACATATACATATACATATACATATACTATACATATACATATACAATACATATACATATACAATACATATACATATACATATACTATACATATACATACATATAAATATACATATACATATACATATACATATACATTACATATACATTACATTAACATATACATATACATATACATAACCATACATATACATACATATACATATACATATACATATAATATACAGATACATATACATATACATATACATATACATATACATATACATATACATATACATATACATATACATATACATAAATACATACATATACATATACATAGTACATATACATATACATATACATATAATATACATATACATATACATATACATATACATATACATATACATATACATATCATAGACATATACATATACAGTACATATACATATAATATACATATACATATACATATACATATACATATACATTAACATAACATATACATTAATATACATATACATATACATATACATATACAATATAATATACATATACATCAATATACTACTATACATATACATATACATATACATTACATATACATTACATATACATATACATTAGACATCATATACATATACATATACATCTACATATACATAGAACCATAACATATAATATCATATACATATACATATACATATAATATACATATACTATACTTATTACATATACATATACATTACATATACATATACATATACATATACATATACAATAATATACATATACATATACATATACATATACATATACATATACATAAACATATAACATATACATATACATATACGATACATATACATATACATATACTATACATATACAATATATACATATACATATATATATAAACATATACATATACATATACATATACATTACATATAAATAACATATACATATACATTACATATACATATACATATATCGATTGGCGCAGCTCCGGAGGGGTTTCCAGAGGATCTTCCTGGATTACCACTTTTTCTCATCGCCAGGTGGAATTCCAGATTAACTTAACTCCCGTCGCAGCTCCGATTGCTAGGGCACCTTATCGATTGGCAGCAAACGAGTACAAAGTTGTCATCACAGTTTCAAGAGCTTTGGATAAGGGTTTTATTCGACCTAGCACATCACCTTTGGGAGCTCTGTTCTTTTGTTAAGAAGAAGGATGGCACATTGTTAGGATCAGTGATCTATGTTTGATTGATTAGAGAGTATAGCAGCGGAAATCGAACAATGAATTAGCCAATTCACAAGAACAAAACGATATTCAATGAAGAACAAAGACGGTTATAGAGAGAGAATTCTGCAAATATATTTCATTCAATATTCGCTTTCGTGGTAACAGAATGTCACACTTACAATTAGGTCGACACCTCTTATATAAGAGATGTGACGTCTGCTGATGTCACTTGATAGTGACAACTAACAGATTTATTACAACTGAAACACAACTACTGAAGATGTCAAAACAGCTGACATCTCCTTACAAAAATGCTAAGTGTTATCAGTTGTTATAACTACTGAAAAACATAAAACTACTGAAACTACAACGACTGAAGAACAAGCTCTTCAGTCGTTTTACAAAACTACTGAAAGTAAAAATATAAAACTACTGATATCACAACTACTGAAGAAGTACTCTTCAGTAGTTGTGACAAACTACTGAAGAAGTACTCTTCAGTAGTTGTGACAAACTACTGAAGAAGTACTCTTCAGTAGTTGTGACAAACTACTGAAACTTCAGTAGTTGGTCTTCAGACTTGAACTTCAGATGTTTCATCAGCTGACGACTTTAGTAGATATCATCAGCTGATATCTTCAGTCTTGTCTTCAGACTTTGTACATCAGTTGTTGATCTTTAGCACTTGTAAACTCTTCAGCTGTTGTACTTCAGTACTTTGGTCTTTCAGCTTCAGCACTTGTGTTCTTCAGCTGTTCAGCTTCAGTACTTGTGTTCTTCAGCTGTTGTACTTCAGCACTTTAGTTCTTTAGCTGTTGAAGTCTTCAGCACTTGATTTTCAGCTGTTGAAGTCTTCAGCACTTGTCAAACTGCTGATGAAGCTTTCAACAGTTGTTGTGATATTATGTGGGACTTAGAGGTTTTCTGATCTTGGCTCATTGGTTCTTTTGGTCCAACAAACTCCCCCCGAACCAATGCAGCCAAAATCTCTAATTTATTTATTATCCCACTTATTGTTGGCAAAAGGTTGGTCTTTTTTCTTCTTGATCAGTAGAGAAGATGACCCATATAAGCTCCGGCCTGGGAAGAAGTCTCAGATGTTTGTTTGGCAAGATATGAATGGGAACTCTGTTTTGGGGAACTGGACATAGAGTTGTTATCCCATTCATGAGATCTACTTCCCGTGTATGAGCCTATAGGACTCTCTGGTGTAGGCTCTGAGAAACATGATTTGTTCTTCCATGGTCAGATTCTCGGCTTCACCATCAAATAATCCTTCTCGCCCATACAGCTCTGAGATGTACTTGGCCTTTTTGCCGTTTTTGAGCTCAACTGTTGTAATTTGTCTGTATGCAAACTCATCAGGATGATTCCCTTCGAGTAACAGACTGAGCTCATTTTGTTTGAAGTTCTCAAGCCTCTTGTAGACTAACCCCTTTTAATAATTCTGTTCTCTAGCATCTTCTGGGGTGGTTGTTTAGTCTCGTAGGCTTCTTGAAATCTTCAACAATCTCCCAGGGTGATACTACAAGGGCCACTGTGATCTCTTCATCTACGATCCTCTTGACTTGACCCTTGTATCTCGAAGGAATGTCTTTCTTTACAATCCTGTGAGCCACCCTCGGATCAGGCCATACTCTCACCCTTTCCTTCTGATATTGAAATGTGTTGGCGAGAGTGTACAATCTCAGAGCTTCTTTCTTCATGCTGATAATTGATGACGAAGCAGCATAGGTTTTGTCAATGCTTTTCAGCATTTCATCATCATGAAGCTTTTGCTGCTCCTCTTCTTCAATCTTTACTCTCACAACATCCATCTGTGAGGTGGGAGTGATGGGCATAGGTTTGGCTTTCGCCAATGTTAGAACTGCAGACAGAGGCATCCTATCTTCTTCCACATCATCCTCTTCTTCTTCTTCTTCTAGCCTCAACACCCTTCTCTTCTTCTTCTTAGGTGCATCATCGGCTGTTGGTTTTGATGGTGAGGGAGTTGGTTTTGTGGGTTGTGATTGTGGTTGTTTGGATTTGGGCTTTGAGATTGGTTTGGAGATTTGAGGGGTAGGCTATTTTTGAGTGGGTGGAAGGGAAGGTTGTTCCAGCATCTTTGTTGTGAGTTTAGCCTTTGTAAGTCTTGACATTTCAAACCTTTTTCCAGCCCCAGCCTCATCAAGGGCTTCAATGATAATCCCCTTGTGGAATTGCTCAGACAGACAGATTCGGGTGGCTATAGCCAGAATACTGTCTCTGGTCCACGCATGAATCTCCATCAAAGATCTTCCTAAGTATTTGGCAATGAAACGAATCATGATCTCCAATCTCTCCTTTTCAAGTGCATCATACCAGCCCATCGGGTTTGAATCTCCTCCACTTCCAACTTCCTGATTTCACTATCTAATGTGGCTGTATCAAAACCTTGCCTGAAGAGTTGCTCAATGACTTTATCCATGGATCGGCTGTGTGTATCATCAGCATCTTTTACCAGCTCTTCCAAGGATTTTTCTTCAGCAGTAGGTTGATCATCAGCACTTTTCTTTCGTTTATAGGTGATCAGTTGTTGCTTTTCTTTTTCCAACTCTTGGGCTTGCTCTTGGGCCTTCTCATCCTCTGTTCTTTTCCTCTTCTTTTCTTTCACTGCAGTACTCTCCCCCTTTTGGATGCATTGGTGGTAGGGGTTTGTACAACAGAAAGTGTCTTTTGCATAGCAGCATCAATAATGGTTGTAAAGTTGAGGGAATCCTCTCATCAATGGCTTTAGTCACAATGTAAGTGATTATGGGTGTGATGAGAGGGAGGGAATTTTGAAGGACAGCAACTATTTGCTCAGGAGGGTTCTGATCATGAGAAATAGTGCCAGAAGCAGAGGCAGGTGGCTGAGTTGTTGGGGTGGCTCAGTGTTTGGGAACCTTCAACTGAAGGTGCCATCTGTGGGTTGGTAGAGGCAGATGGTATTTCTACTTGAGAGAGTTGGTCAAGTAGGTTTTGCAGCCTACTGACTTCCTCCTCAAGGATTGTGTTCTGGGCAAGAACATCATAGAAAAAGCCCAGGTCATCATCAGCAGAAGCTGAATCACCTGACCTCCTGCTTGGAGCAGGATGTACATGCACTGGGTGTAGACCAGTTGTAGCATGTGCCCCTTTTTCTTGGAACTGGGGACTTCCAGCCTCAGGACTATGTCCATCATCAGCTGTTGCCTCTCTAGTGAGTCTTAACAATGTTACCAGCCTCATTCTGATCATGTGCTGATGCAGAAGAAGTGGCAGCTCACTAGATATTCTAATCTCCCTATCTACACCAGGAGATAGAAGTGGTAAACCCTTATGCTGTGGGTTCTCAATTGCACTGTGGTCCTCCCCCTCAATGGTAGAGGTGTTCCCAGTAGTAATTGGTATCTGGGGAGGGGGTGAGGAGTGCAATTGAGTCAGCACTTTTGCAATAATTATGGTTGGACTTTGGGGGGCGGTTGCATGGGGTGAAGGGATAGAAGCAGTGTGCACCTGGGGAGGATGGTGCTCTTCAATGGCAATCCCCTCAAGTGAGAAGATCCCAGATGTGTGGGTACCCCTTGTGTGGTTGCTGCAGGCTCCTGTTGAGAGGAATCCTGAGCGGCTATGGCTGGAAGAGTCCTGATATCCACTAGGGGGTTATAACCAGTGGATATATCCTGCGTTTGTGTTGCAGGGGCATCCTCAGGGGACTATTTCCCTGAGTAGCCGTTTTGGGTTTCTTTTTGGTGGGTTTGGTGGGGACTTTGGTTCTGATGGAGGAAGCTGTGGGTTCCTGTGCTTGGGCTTTAGCATTCGGGCAGCTTCTTTGAGTGTAAGGTCGGAGTTGTGCCTGGAGTATACCTCAGCCAAACAGCTGGTGCAGGGACTCCAAGGCCAACAAGGCCGTCAGATTTTAGTTCATCCAAAATAATGGCCATTAGAACCTGGGATATAATGACCATCGGTTTGCCACAGGTTTCTGAGCCAAGTTCTTTATTTCTAGGAACACAATTCAGAAAAATTTAACGGTTGGTGTTCTAGAATAGAATACAAACCTGTTGCCAGTGGGATGACATTTGATCCCAAGAAGATGTCTTGGAGGCTAAGCAGACATTTACCATGTGAAAAAAATAGTTTCTCAGCGTCATGGAAATGTTTCTTTAGAACGGTTGTAGCCGAAGATCACCTTCATACCCATGATTGATAAAGGACATATCGGTTATGCCCTTTGGGTATGCAGTCACAGCGGGGAATCGTGTAGATGTAATGCCCGACGAATAATGTCGGCTGTAACGACCACTGGTTTCTGGTTGATAAGGGACCGAACAGAGATCTGATCGGTAGACTCATCGGTATGAACAGAAGCATTGACCAGAATTGACTGAGGGATTCAGGGTAATGGTTGGATTCATGAGAAGGCTGTGCGATATGGGGAATCCACCATTAAGTCAATGGAATTATCATATTTGTTCTAGAAAGCCGACTTTGTAAGGTAAGCAACGCAGTTGTGTCGTTGTTTCAGACTCATGGTCGCCATGTCTGAGAGAGAGAAGTTCAGAAGATAACGGCTAATGAAACATTAGAGAAGAGGACAGGTATTTATAGGGTAGGGGTGAGAAAAGGACTGAAGGGTTTGGTGTTAGTCATCAGTAGTTTTAAACCGACTGTTGACATGGTATTACCCTATCAGACGTTGAAACAGCTGAAGTCGTGGTGTTAGGCATCAGTAGTTAGAAAACTACTGAAGCCATGGTTTTGACTTCAGATGATGAAACAACTGAGGACTTGGTGTTTGTCATCAGTAGTTGTGAAACTACTGAAGACAGTGGTTTTGTCATCAGTTGTTGTAAACAACTGAAGACTTGGTATTAGTCATCAGTAGTTATAAAACTACTGAAGACATGGTTTTGCTTCAGTTGTTTAAAATGAAACAACAGTTGTTGAAACAACTGTAGAGAAAGTTCTCTTCAGTAGTTTTCGTCAATTCATAGCCTTTCAGCTGTTTCATACTGTCCTCAACACTTACTCATCAGACTTTGCATCTGCTTTTCAGGTGTTTCATAGGACGTAGTACTTATCTGTTTGTACTGATTTCAGTAGTTGTAACTACATCAGTAGTTGTAACTACATCAGTAGTTTGGAATAGATAAAATACTTCAGTACTTGTGAGGCATTTAGCCGTCAGTAGTATAAAAACTACTGAAGGAAAAGGACTCATCAGTACTTCTATGTGACATGGGTACTAATGATCACCAGTAATTATTACTGAAATCATCAGTAGTTGTCACTTATTCTAGCTGCAGCATACCAAGCCTTAACACTAGGTTTTGGAAAGTAGAACTATCCAAAGGCTTAGTAAAAATATCTGCAAGCTCATAAGCACTAGGCACAAACTTAGGATCAATCAGACCTTTTTCAAAGCAATCCCGAATAAAATGATGTCTGATTTCTATATGTTTGGTCCTAAAGTGCTGGACTGGATTTTTGACAATACACAGAGCTGAAGCACTATCCATTATAATGGAGTCTTAGTCTCTGTAATGCCATAATCCAGAAGTTGGTTCTGAAGCCAGAGTACCTGAGAAGTACAACTTGCAGCAGCAATGTACTCGGCCTCAGCAGTTGATGTAGCAACAGATGTTTGTTTCTTACTCTGCCAAGAAATCAAATAGTTGCCTAGGAATTGACAACCACCAGAAGTTGACTTTCTAGTTAACTTGCACCCTGCATAGTCACTATCTGAAAAAGCAACTAATTTGCAAGAGTGTCCAATGGAATACCATAAACCCAGAGATTGTGTACCTTGCAAATATCTAAAGATTCTCTTGACTGCAATCAAGTGAGACTCTTTAGGAGCAGCCTGAAATCTAGCACAAACACATGTAGCAAACAAATATCTGGTCTAGAAGCTGTTAAATACATCAAGGACCTAATCATACATCTGTAAAGCGTTTCATCAACAGCTTTACCTTTCTGATCAGCATCCAGTTGTGTGGTGTTGCACATGGGAGTAGAACAGGGCTTACAGTTTTGTAAATCAAACTTATTCAAAAGATCTTTTGTATATTTTGACTGATGAATAAAGGTTCCATCAGCCTTTTGTTTAATTTGCAAACCTAGAAAGAACTGTAATTCTCCCATTGCACTCATTTCAAACCTCTTTTTCATTAATGTTGTAAAATCATCACACAACTGGGGATCAGAGGGTGCAAAAATAATATCATCAACATAAATCTGAACAAGTAGCTTATGCTGATCCACCTTCTTAATAAACAAAGTTTTATCAATGGAGCCTCTAGTGAAATTATTCTTAAGAAGAAAAGTAGAGAGTGTCTCATACCAGGCTCTAGGAGCTTGTTTCAACCCATAAAGAGCCTTATCAAGTTTATACACCCATTCAGGATGTTTATTATCCTCAAAGCCTAGTGGTTGACACACATAAACTTCTTCCTTTATTTTACCATATAAAATGCACTTTTGACATCCATTTGAAAAAATTTAAGATTGTGGAATGCAGCATAGGCTAAGAACAATCTGATTGCCTCTAGTCTGGCTACAGGGGCAAAGGTTTCATCATAGTCAATACCTTCTTCTTGTGAAAACCCTGTACAACCAGTCTAGCCTTGTTCATAACAATAAGCCCATTTTCATCAGTTTTATTCCTAAACACCCATTTAGTTCCTATTGCACACTTACCTTGGGGAAGAGGAACCAGTTCCCACACTTGCTGTTTCTTGAACTGAAGTAGCTCAAGCTGCATAGCTTCAACCCATCCATTGTCTCTCAAAGCAACATGGTAGTTCTTGGCTCTAGCGGCTGATGAAGAGAGCATAGAAGCAGAAGTTAGACAATTGACTTCTTGTTGAAACACCAGCATTGATATCACCAATAATCTAAGACATGGGGTGATTCTTCAGTTCTTGATAAACAATGAGATCTGTGCAAGTGTTTGTAGAACCTTCAGCAGCAGCAGATGTTGATGTAGACTCTTGAAACCAAGAATTAGATGGTAACTCAAAAGATGTAGAGGTAACAGAGATCTCATCAGCATTTGTTGTGGATGGAACTGCTGAAGCTACAGGAACATCAAATTTAGCAGACACAGGCAGTTGGTCACTAAACTTGAATAGTGAGTATGATATTATCATCATCATCATCAATACCACCAGGTGGAAGACATGCTGCAGAAGATGATTTAGCACAGGATCTGCAACAGCTGGAGGTTGATAAGGAACATATTGCAGTATGTCCAAATCAAACAACTCCACAGGGTTTTGTGGAATCTTGTCCAAAGGAGATTTTTAAACTTCACATGCAAAGTCTCTTCAACTATCTTTGTTCGGCAGTTGAAGACTCTGTATGCCTTGCAAGTAGATGAATAACCAACAAAATACCCTGCATCCACCTTAGGATCAAACTTATGGAGTTGATCCTTTGTGTTGAGAATAAAACAGGGACACCCAAATGCTTTGAAAAATGAAATTAGAGGAGCCAAGTGATAGAGAACTTCATATGGAGTCTTCATCAATCTCTGATTCACTAAAACTCTATTCTGCACATAGCAAGTTGTGTTGACAGCTTCAGCCCAAAAGGTCAGTGGCAAACCAGAGTCAGCCAGCATGGACCTTGCAGCTTCAATTAGGGTCCTGTTCTTTATCTCCACTACTCCATTTTGTTCTGGAGTCCTTGGGATGCTAAACTGCCTTTTGATTCCCTTTGAGAGATAGAAGTCATCAAGTGTATGGTTTCTGAATTCAGTTCCATTGTCACTCCTAATACACTTGACTGGAAGGGAACTGCTTCTCAATATACAACACAAAATGAATAATCTTCTTAGCAACCTCATCCTTTGAATGTAGAAAGAAAGTCCATACAAATCTGGAGTAATCATCCACAATTACTAGACAGTATTTCTTCTTTGCCATGCTCATTACTCTCACAGGACCAAATAGATCCATATGCAGTAATTGCAAGCAGGCAGTGGACTTAGGCTCTTCAATAGGAGGGAATGAGACTTTGTGCCGTTTTCCTTTTAAACAAGTAGTGCAGGTTTCATCACAGTGGAACTCCTTTATTGGTAAGCCTCTGACTAAACTATTGTGGGTAAGCTGATTCATGTTTTTGAAATTAACATGACCCAGCCTTTGTGCCACAGTTTAGATTCTTGAGAAGAGGCTTTGGAAAATAGGCAAGGATTGCCTCTGAGATCTATTTTCTTGGAAAGATCTAAGGCATACACTCTTCCTGTCCTGTTGGCTCTTAGGAGAGTGTGTTTATCCAACGCCTTATCAATCAAATGCAGAACTTTGGATGACAGAATCCTACAGTTCTGACTGGTGAAAAGAGCAACATGGCCTTTATCACACATTTGACTGACACTCAAGAGATTGTACTTGAGATTTTCCACATGATTAACATCATCAAATTGATTTCTCCATTGGAGACAAACCATTTCCAATGATGTAACCCCTAGCATCATTGCCAAAAGAAACAAAGCCCTTCTTTCCTTGAGAGTAGTCATGAAGAAGAGAACTGTTCCCAGTCATGTGCATAGATCCCCCACTGTCTACATACCAGATGCTACTTTGGCATGTTGGAGAACCCTGCAATAATAAACAATCAGTTAGTTTTAGAGACCCAAATCTTTTTGGTTTTGGTCCTGGTCTCATCAACAGATGGTAAACTAACAGGTTTATTGGAAACAACAGCTTGAGAGGAAGAAGATGGTGAAGAAGAGGAATCCTTTGGCTTGGATCTCCTATTCTGTGGTTTCAACATAGGAGAATCTAATTGGTTAACTCTACCCAACAGATGTTGAACCATCATAACCAGCTGTGTCTGATTTTGTGACAAAGCTTTCAGCTCATCAGACACATTGCCAGTGGAGTTTGATAAGTTCCTATGTTGCACCTTCTTCTTCTGAGCACTCTCAGCTGTCACCTGTTTAACCCTTTCCTTTTTGGATTTCTTAGAGGACTTAAGGGTTACAGGATTTGATGTTGCTGATACAAATGTGGTCTCAAACTCAGTTTTCATTTTTACCATTTTCTCTTTAGTTTCTTCTTTATGTTTGAGTTTGGAACCTCTTTTGTACCAGCAATCATCTGTAAGATGATTGAACAAACCACATACTTCACATGGTTTCTTCTTCATCTTAGGTTGATCATCAACTAAAGAGGGTGAAGCAACTGAAGACTTGTTCTTCAGTGCTTTGGAAGCATTGTTTGCTTTCTTGACTACCTCTTTAGTAGTCTTCAAACTCTTTCTACTGACAGTTTTCTTCTCTTCAGTACTGACAGTAGTTGGAGTTTGAACTTCAGGTGTTAAATCCTGCTCTCTAGTCCTTTCAGGACTTTCAGAATTAACTCCTGAGTTGATCAACTCATTGATCATGTGAGTGTCGGCAGTGGAACCATCAACATCAGCTGATAAGTTCTTAGAGGGCTTGGTGCTGACTTCTACTTCTGATTGTGCTGTATCAGAAAGTAGATCACATGATGAGATGGATTGGTTATTACTCTCACCATCAGATTCTACCTCTACTCTTGGAGTAAAATCTGTAGGTGGAGCAGTGTGATTGTAGCCAATGCCAAACTTCACATTGGAAGCAGATTGCTTACTAAGAAGCATTTCAAAATCTTTGCATGATTGTACCCATCTATCACAATCTACCTAGGTAACTGTAAGGGTTTCTTTGAGATCTTTATACTTCTCTAGAACTATCTCTTCCCTAGCCTTATCATTAGTTATTTGGCATTTCAGTTTGTAAATCTCATCATTTTTATCATTAAGCACAGACTTAAAATCAGCTTTGCTTTTGGAAATTATTTGTTCTAGCTCAATGTTCTTGTTGATTAAAGCTACATTTGCTTCTCTAATAGATGCAAATGCTGCTATGCATGGTTCAGAACATAATTTGGCTTTTGCCTCAGAGGATACATGTGATACCTTTGATGTAGAGGCATTTGTGGATGAAGTATCAGCAGAATCCAAAGCCATAAGAGCTAGATTTCCAAAGGGACTTTCACCACCATGTTGACCAGCACCTGAGAACAGTTGTTCATGACCAGACAAGTCATCTGGTAAACTGCTCCAGTCAACAACTCCTGGGGTGAAAAGCTGTGTTGTTGAGGTTGAGTTTGTTGATGATATTAGGAAGGTTGTGGTTCAGGCAATGCTTGTGCTTGTTGTGCAATTGGAGCTTGAATAGGATTTGGTTGAGGCACATAATAGCAGGGATAAGGATATGACATTGACCCTGGGGAACAAAGTATGCAGGAGATCTAGGATGTGAATGATGACCAGAACCAGCAGGATGTTGCCCTCTGTTTTGTGGACTAGTACTAGGAAAAGTCACAAAGGGTGTAGAAGAGTTAGATCCAGTTGATCTACACTCTCTTGCAAAGTGTCCTAGCCTTTGGCATTTGTGACACCTCAACTTACTCTTGTCAAAACCAACTTTGGTTTTGCCAGAGAGTCCAGGAAATTTCCTGCCAGTTCTCTTATAGAACTTCTGAGATCTGATATTAATCAATGCCATTTGGCTCAAAATATCCATCTCTTCTAGATCATCATCAGCTATTCCTTTCAGATCATCCATAATGAAGCATAGATTGTCGCTATTACTGCCAGAATGACTCTCAATACCAACAAATGGATGATCAGAACTATTTGAAGAGAAATCAATATGCTCATCATAATTGCTTTCAGATGCAGCATATTCTGACTCATGACCAACCAAGGAAGTATTCCCTGGTACAAAGTCATCAGTGAGCTTTCCTGATGAGGACAGTTTCCTCTTCTGCTCTATCTCTCTTTCAAATGTAAGCAGTTTTCCATGAAGTTGGGTGAGAGATAGGCCATCCAGATTTGCACTGGAGCGTAGGACAATAGTGTATGTGTCCCATCTCTCAGGCAGTGATATGAGGAATCTGTTGTTCATCTGGCTATTGGTGTATTCCTGTTCACCATTTTAAGCTCAGATATCAAGCAGGAAAAGCGCTCAAACTGTTGAGTCAGTGTCTCACCCTTTCTGTGAGAGAATGTCTCATATTGTTGGGCAAGGATTTCTCTATTGTTTGCTAAGACCTCATCTGTGCCCCTGAATTGTTCCTTCAGGGCATTCCAGAGATCATGAGCAGTTTCATGATGCATAAGCCCTGAATAGATTTCATTAGGCAGTGCCATGGCCAGAATTCCATGGGCTTTAGCATCAATCTCAAATAGTTTCCGATCTTCATCAGAGTATTGTTCCTTCTTCTTCGGAACCATTTGATTGGTTTCCGGATTGTTCACCATAGGCTTATGTGGTCCATGTACCACAGATGTCCAACAACCTGAACTGTTAACAGACAAGTGATGAAGCATTCTTCGTTGCCATATGTTATACTCGGTCCTAACCAGCATCGGAGGCTTGGTTGACGAACCGGTATTGTGAGGATCATTAGAAGGAGTCGTTATCTCAGATTCAATCAAATTCGGTTAAGCTAAAGCAGATTTAGCACAAAACGCAACAACCAATTGAACCAGAAGATCTCAAAATAAATGAACGAAAGCGACAGAAATTCAATAATCTATAACCAGTTCTTGCGAATACGCTAATTCAATCAAACACAGATATCAATTAGCAGTTTCAATGAATAATTGTTAGATCGATCAATGATTAACCAGCTCTGATACCACTTGTTAGGATCAGTGATCTATGTTTGATTGATTAGAGAGTATAGCAGCGGAAATCGAACAATGAATTAGCCAATTCACAAGAACAAAACGATATTCAATGAAGAACAAAGACGGTTATAGAGAGAGAATTCTGCAAATATATTTCATTCAATATTCGCTTTCGTGGTAACAGAATGTCACACTTAAAATTAGGTCGACACCTCTTATATAAGAGATGTGACGTCTGCTGATGTCACTTGATAGTGACAACTAACAGATTTATTACAACTGAAACACAACTACTGAAGATGTCAAAACAGCTGACATCTCCTTACAAAAATGCTAAGTGTTATCAGTTGTTATAACTACTGAAAAACATAAAACTACTGAAACTACAACGACTGAAGAACAAGCTCTTCAGTCGTTTTACAAAACTACTGAAAGTAAAAATATAAAACTACTGATATCACAACTACTGAAGAAGTACTCTTCAGCAGTTGTGACAAACTACTGAAACTTCAGTAGTTGGTCTTCAGACTTGAACTTCAGATGTTTCATCAGCTGATGACTTCAGTAGATATCATCAGCTGATGTCTTCAGTCTTTGTCTTCAGACTTTGTACATCAGTTGTTGATCTTCAGCACTTGTAAACTCTTCAGCTGTTGTACTTCAGAACTTTGGTCTTTCAGCTTCAGCACTTGTGTTCTTCAGCTGTTCAGCTTCAGTACTTGTGTTCTTCAGCTGTTGTACTTCAGCACTTTAGTTCTTCAGCTGTTGAAGTCTTCAGCACTTGATCTTCAGTTGTTGAAGTCTTCAGCACTTGTCAAACTGCTCATGAAGCTTTCAGTAGTTGTTGTGATATCATGTGGGACTTAGAGGTTTTCTGATCTTGGCTCATTGGTTCTTTTGGTCCAACACACAATCTGGATGTGCATCGATTATAGAGAGTTAAACAAAGTAACAGTCAAGAACCGATACCCTTTACCTCGTATCGATGACTTGTTCGATCAGCTTCAAGGATCAAGCTATTATTCGAAGATTGACTTGAGATCTGGTTATCATCAACTTAGAGTTCGAGAAGAAGACATTCCCAAGACTGCATTTCGTACTCGTTATGGTCATTATGAGTTCTTGGTCATGCCTTTTGGGTTGACCAATGCACCTGCTGTGTTCATGGACCTCATGAACCGCGTGTGCAAACCTTATCTTGATCAGTTTGTCATTGTGTTCATCGATGATATACTGATATATTCTAGGACCAAGGAGGAGCATGAAGAGCACTTACGAATGATCTTGGAACTGTTGAAAAATGAGCAGCTGTATGCTAAATTCTCAAAGTGTGACTTTTGGATAAGAGAAGTGCAATTCCTAGGTCATATTGTTAATGAGAAAGGGATACATGTCGATCCTGCCAAAATTGAGGCGATAAAGAATTGGACTACACCCAAAACGCGGAGCAAGATAAGACAATTTCTGGGATTAGCAGGATATTACCGATGATTCATAGAAGGATTTTCTAAGATCGCACACCTCTCATAGCCTTGACTCCCAAGGAATGACATACAAATGGAGTGAGAGCCAAGAATCAGCTTTTCAATTATTAAAACAAAAGCTCTGTACTGCCCCGATATTAGCATTACCAGAGGGAACGTATGACTTTGTGGTGTATTGAAATGCATCCATTCAAGGATTGGGTTGTGTCTTGATGCGACGAGATAAGGTGATAGCCTACGCCTCGAGACAACTAAAGGTTCATGAGAAGAACTATACCACCCATGACTTAGAATTGGGTGCAGTGGTTTTTGCCTTAAAGATCTGGAGACATTACTTGTACGGTACCAAGTGCACTATCTACACCGATCACAAGAGTCTTCAACATATCTTCGAGCAAAAAGAGTTGAATATGAGGGAGCGATGTTGGGTGGAACTACTAAACGATTATGATTGCGCTATTAAGTACCATCCGGGAAAGGCGAACGTAGTTGCCGATGCCCTAAGTAGGAAGGAAACAGCTAAACCCCGATGGGTGCGAGCTTTACAACTTACTATCAGTACCCAACTGCCCAAACAGTTAAGGAGGTGCAGATAGAAGCTTTAAAAGCAGAAAATGTTGGTTCTGAGTCAGTAAGGGGAATGGATAAACAGTTAGTGGTGAAAGAGAATGGAATTCGATATTTCATGGATAGACTTTGGGTGCCTGTTTATGGAAATATGAGAGATTTAGTTATGAGCGAGGCACACAAATCTAAATATTCTATACATCCTAGATCCGACAAGATGTATCATGACCTAAAGTATGACATCCGTCACCTTAAGGTCCGTCGAACGACATAAATAAGCATATAATTAATTTAATTATTCTTCCTTTTCTTCATGAACTCCTGCTTTAAGGAATCATGTCTGCTTTATTTTCCCTTGTGCCTGTACTTCCTCCGAGAACGTGTGCTAAACATAAACCTTTTATAGATTTCATCACCATTACCACCAAATATATCATTTTAATTTCAACCATTGTCATTAATAAAACCATTTTTGACTATCAAATACCATTAAACACGCTTTTAACCTTAATATAACGAACATTTTAAGATCGTAATCAACCGAAACAAATTTTTGGGAACTCGAGGGTTAAGTGCAGGGACTAAACTCGCCATTTTTGCAAACTTGGGTTGGGTATATAAGCCCATACTCCAGCCCTTAATCTCATTTCATCTTCATCTTCTTCATCCTCTTCACCTTCTTCTTCACATCTTCTTCATTCTAACACCAAATCCAACCCGCTTGGTCTTGTTCTTGTCGTCTAGACTCCATCTACGGCCTAGTCTACTCTATTCTAGCAGGTAGACGACCTTGGTTGTGCCTTTTCCTTACTTATTCACGGCTGTCCAAACTAGGGTTTCGGGTGTTCGGGTTCAACTCGAACACATGAGGTCGTGTGGGTGCGTGTGAGGTCTTTCTGCTTGTGTTTCATGTTTGTGTATGTTTGTAGAGTGTTTCTGGAAGTCCTTGTTGTGTAAAACCCGTGCTCAGAGCAGCCGAAGGCTGCTCTGCACTTTTGCAGTCACGAACCTGCAGTTCAGGCGACTGGGTCTGTCATGCGACTGAGCCGTGCGACTGGGTGAGTCGTGCGACTGAGTCATGCGATTGGGTCTTTCGGGCGACTGAATCGTGCAACTAGGGATGTCATGCGACTGAGTTGTGCGATCGAATGAATGTGTGTGCGATTGAGTCAATGCGGATGAGTGTGTGTGCGATTGAGTCAGGTGACCGACTGAAGTCAGGCGACTGAATATGTGGGTTTGCACCCCCGATGCGATAGGTGCAACTTTCATTATCCCCCAGCAATGCCGTGCCGGGTGTGCGCTAACTGTAGACGCCTGGGACATTTAGCAAGAGACTGCAGAACAGTGCCGAATATGGTCGCACCGGTCAACGCGGTTAACCCCGCCGGGAACGCCAGGGGCTGTTATGAGTGTGGAAGCCCTGATCACTACCGGAACATGTGCCCCAAACTGAATCGGGCATCGGGCCAATAAGGGAACAACCAGCATCAGACTATGGCTATAGCTGGAAATCAAGGCCGACAAACCAGAGGAACACAGCTCGGGGACACGCTTTTGTTATTGGAGCCAATGATGCCCGTCAGGACCCAAATGTTGTCACGAGTACGTACTTACTCAATAATCACTTTGCATCTGTATTATTTGACACTAGAGCAGACAATAGCTTTATATCTTCTGAATTTGTGCAATTGCTTGATTTGAGTCCTAGTAGGCTAGAAACTAGCTACTCTGTAGAAATGGCCAATGGTAGGATTGTTCAAGCTGACGAGATTATTAGAAAGTGCTCGATAATATTAGAGAATCACGCCTTCGATATAGACTTGATACCCTTCGAGTTAGGAAGTTTCGACGTGATTGTGGGAATGGATTGGTTGTCGAAACACGTAGCCGAGATTGTCTGTCGGGACAAGGTAGTGCGAATCCCTATGTCAAACGGGGGAGTATTTAGAATTCAAGGAGAAAGACCGGGGAGAAACTTAAAGCTTATTTCCTGCATGAAAGCACGCCGGAGTTTACGAAAACAGTGCTACTCTTTTCTGGCTCATGTGGTGGAAAAGAAGGAAGAGGAACAGAAATTGGCAGATATCCCTGTAGTGTGGGATTACCCAGTTGTATTTCCTGATGACTTGCCTGGGTTGCCTCCTCCACGGCATGTGGAATTTCGTATTGAGTTGGTTCCTGGAGCTACACCTGTAGCAAAGACACCGTATCGGTTGGCACCGTCTGAAATGCAAGAGTTATCTAGCCAGTTACAGAAATTATTGGAGAAGGGTTTTATTCGGCCGAGTCACTCGCCTTGGGGAGCACCGGTGTTATTTGTCAAGAAGAAGGATGGGTCGTTCCGTATGTGCATCGACTACCGTGAGTTGAACAAACTAACTATGAAGAATCGGTATCCTCTCCCCAGGATCGACGACCTGTTTGATTAGTTACAAGGAGCTTCGTATTTTTCCAAGATCGACCTTCGATCTGGATATCACCAACTAAGGGTTTTTGAGGAGGACGTACCGAAGACAGCGTTTAGAACTCGTTATGGGCACTATGAGTTCTTGGTCATGCCGTTCGGATTGACTAACGCACCAGCTGTGTTCATGGACCTGATGAATAGGGTGTGCAAACCTTACTTGGATAAGTTTGTGATCGTATTCATTGACGACATACTTATCTACTCTCGATAGAAAGAGGATCATGAAGAACACCTTCGGGCAATACTGGAACTGTTAAGAGAAGAGAAACTTTTCGCCAAGTTCCCGAAGTGTGAATTTTGGCTGCGAGAGGTGAAGTTTTTGGGTCATGTGGTTAACAAGGACAGGATTCATGTAGATCCCGGCAAGATCGAAGCGGTAAAGAAATGGGATACACCCCAGACACCTTCAGAGATACGGCAGTTCTTAGGATTAGCCAGATACTATCGCCGTTTCATTGCGAACTTTTCAAAGATCGCTCAACCGCTGACGTTGCTGACTCAGAAAGACAAGAAGTTTGATTCGGGAGATGCGCAAGAACGGGCGTTCCAAACGCTAAAAGATAAGCTGTGCAATGCACCGATATTGTCCCTCCCAGACGGAACTGATGATTTTGTGGTGTACTGTGATGCTTCGCATCAAGGGTTAGGATGTGTACTAATGCAGAAAGATAAGGTGATTGCCTACGCTTCGCGATAACTTAAGGTGCACGAGAAGAACTACACGACTTATGATCTTGAGTTGGGCCATGCAGTATTCGCATTTAAAATATGGAGGCATTACCTGTATGGAACCAAATGCATCATATACACAGATCATAAAAGCCTTCAACATATTCTGGATCAGAAGGAACTCAATATGCGATAACGACGCTGGGTAGAGCTTCTTAGTTGTGAAATCCGGTATCATTCGGGGAAAGCTAATGTGGCGGCTGATGCTCTAAGCCGCAAAGAACGCGTGAAACCACTACGTGCTCGAGCTTTGGGATTGACCATTCAAACAAATTTGAAAGCTCAGATCCAAATTGCACAAAGTGATGCGTTGAAAGAAGAAAACCTTGCGGGAGAAGAATTTCGAGGGTTGGATAAACAACTAATGTGCAAGGACCATGGCGTACAGTACTTCGTGGACCGTATATGGGTACCCAAGTGGGGAGGTGTACGTACCTTGGTCATGGATGAAGCACATAAGACGCGATATTCTATTCATCCTGGCGCAGACAAGATGTACCACGATCTCAAAGATCTGTACTGGTGGCCAGGCCTAAAGAATGACATTGCCATGTACGTCAGCAGATGCTTGACATGCTCGAAAGTTAAAGCTGAACATCAGAAACCATCAGGACTGTTATAGCAACCTGAGATTCCCAATGGAAATGGGAGAACATAGCCATGGAATTCATTACCAAAATCCCTCTAGCGAGCAACGGGCATGACTCGATATGGGTCATAGTGGATCGAATGATGAAATCAACACGCTTCTTGCCAATCCGAGAAGACTACAAAATGGACAAGTTGGCGAGATTGTACATAAAAGAGGTCGTGACAAGACACGGAATGCCGGTGTCAATCATATCCGACCGTGACGGCCGATTCACTTCACGATTTTGGCAAACACTACAGAAAGCAATGGGCACTCGATTAGACATGAGTACCGCCTATCACCCTCAAATAGATGGCCAAAGTGAATGAACCATACAAACGCTAGAAGACATGCTGAGAGCGTGTGTAATCGACTTTGGTGGTAGATGGGATACTCATTTGCCATTGATTGAGTTCTCTTACAATAACAGCTACCACACCAGCATTAGGTGTGCTCCGTTGGAAGCGTTGTACGGAAGGAAGTGTAGATCACCTGTTTGTTGGGCCGAGATTGGTGAAAGTCAGTTAGCAGGCCCAGAGATCATCCAGATCTTCCAAATCAAAGATAGGCTGAAAGCCGCTAGAGATCGCCAAAAGAGCTACGCCGACAATCGTCGAAAGCCTCTAGAATTCAACGTTGGGGACCGAGTGTTACTCAAAGTCTCTCCTTGGAAAGGAGTTGTTCGGTTTGGAAAGAAAGGGAAGTTAGCCCCAAGATATGTTGGACCATTCGAGATTACAGAAAGAATTGGTCCAGTGGCTTACCGATTAAGGTTACCACAAGAACTCAACGGTGTGCATGATACTTTTCATGTGTCGAACCTCAAGAAGTGTTTGGCTGAAGAATCAATTCACATACCCATTGACGATATCAAAATTGATGAAAAGCTTCATTTTATTGAGGAACCCATTGAGGTCATGGATTGTAAGGTGAAACAGTTGAAGCGCAGCAGAATACCAATTGTTCGTGTAAGGTGGAATTCAAAACGAGGGCCAGAGTTTACATGGGAACGGGAAGATCAAATGAAACTCAAATATCCACACCTATTCGTGGATGACACTCTTGGACCTAACTCCAGCTGAATTTCGGGACGAAATTCTCTCAACTGGGGGATACTATGACATCCGTCACCTTAAGGTCCGTCGAACGATATAAATAAGCATAGAATTATTTTAATTATTCTTCCTTTTCTTCATGAACTCCTGCTTTAAGGAATCATGTCTGCTTTATTTTCCCTTGTGCCTGTACTTCCTTCGAGAACGTGTGCTAAGCATAAACCTTCATAAATTTCATCACCATTACCACCAAATATATCATTTTTAATTTCAACCATTGTGATTAATAAAACCATTTTAGACTATCAAATACCATTAAACACGCTTTTAACCTTAATATAATGAACATTTTAAGATCGTAATCAACCGAAACAAATTTTGGGGAACTCGAGGGTTAAGTGCAGGAACTAAACTTGCCATTTTGCAAACTTGGGCTGGGTATATAAGCCCATACTCCAGCCCTTAATCTCATTTCATCTTCATCTTCTTCATCCTCTTCACCTTCTTCTTCACATCTTCATTCTAGCACCAAATCCAACCCGCTTGGTCTTGTTCTTGTCGTCTAGACTCCATCTATGGCCTAATCTACTCTATTCTAGCAGGTAGACGACCTTGGTTGTCCCTTTTCCTGACTTATTCACAGCTGTCCAAACTAGGGTTTTGGGTGTTCGGGTTCAACTCGAACACATGAGGTCGTGTGGGTGCGTGTGAGGTCTTTCTGCATGTGTTTCATGTTTGTGTATGTTTGTAGAGTGTTTCTGGAAGTCCTTGTTGTGTAAAACCCGTGCTCGGAGCAGCCGAAGGCTGCTCTGCACTTCTGCAGTCGCGAACCTGCAGTTCAGGCGACTGGGTCTGTCATGCGACTGAGCCGTGCGACTGGGTGAGTCGTGCGACTGATTCATGCGATTGTGTCTTTCGGGTGACTGAATCGTGCGACTAGGGATGTCATGCGACTGAGTTGTGCGATCGAATGAATGTGTGTGCGATTGAGTCAATGCGGATGAGTGTGTGTGTGATTGAGTCAGGTGACCGACTGAATGTATGCGATTGTGCGTGTTTCGCATGACTGGAGTCCAATCGCACGAATGAAGGTTCAATCGCACAAAAGTAGCTAATTTGCACGATTGAGGGTGATTCGTGCGCATGGAGGTTGGGTCGTGCGAATGTGTGTTGTGTGGTACGACTGAATGCCAGTCATGCGAATGAAGACTCAATCGTACGAATGAAGCTGATTTGTACGATTAAAGGTTGATTCGTACGGATGGAGCGTTGAGTCGAGCGTCTGGTCCTGTTGTGGGACTGATGATGTTGAGTGTGAATTTCCCCTTGAACGTCTGATGATGATAAGGTAACATCAGTAAAAGTGTCATTACTTGACCACAAAGATTAAAGTCAACGCTATCAACATGCACATACTATTTAAATTGAAAACAACCTAACATTTTACAATTATCGACAACCCAATTGGAACTCCAAATACTTAACAAGTGCTATCTATCAAAACCACGAGATCATTTCACGGATGTCATAAGCAATGATGACTACTTGTAGTACTTGGATCTACGTAAGATCTGATACGTGTGTCCGCTTGTGTATGTGTGCTACCCACGACCGAACCGATACAACCTGAACCGACCAAACATTACTATACGCTTTATACACATCATTAATGCTTAACAATAACTGTTAATAGGTGTTTGACTGTTCTCTGCATACAACTGTTGGGAATCCGATCATTCATACCTACCACTAAACATGTGAGTTTCGTGGCCCCTTTTATGCTTATACTACTTTGCAAACATTTACAAACATGGGGAAAAGTATGCTCGCCCGTTTTCTATGCTATACAACATACATACAATTTACATACTTGGAATCAACGTGCTACTGTTTTGTGGGTACTTATCTGATACATGCTTGAGTCTGCTTTGTGGTTCTTTCTTACAACCATTTAGTTCCAGTGTGGAACTGACGGTTAGGTATTGGTGGTACTACTGGGTTGACACCCCCACCTTCGTGTTGGTATACTAGTTAGTACCAACAAAAGCCAGGAACGGGCCTTGGGTGAATATATTCCGACAAGATTCTTTTTGTACGTTATTAGGTTTGGTTGTAAAGCTCTTGTCATGTGATTTTGCTTACTTATAACTGTATGCACGGTATTCTGCAACAACTTTATACAGCATCAATTACTTATTTACTTTAAACCTGCGAACTCACCAACAATTTTATTGACCATTTTGAGCATATCTTTTCAGGTGATCATGCTAGCTGAGGTTCTAGGTGTGCTGTCTTAGTGGAGACCCTAGGATGCATTTTCGGGCTAAACTTGTCATTTTGAAAACAATTGATGTATCTATTTCAAACGACATTATACTTTGTAACTTGTTCCCGGGTTGTGGGAATTGCATACAATGTTATCATCTATGTATTATGATTTATGTATCATGTTTATGCTTATGGCTATGTAGTCGTGAATACTCACTAAACATGACACAAGCCCCCTTGTTGTCGGGTGTCGTCATGACACGCTTGTTATCATTGTTATTATTGCGTCTCTATCGCTTACCATGCGTTATGACGATTCCCGTCTCGTTACGCCCCCGTGTTTCCGCTCTTAGCGGGGGTGTGAGGCACACTATTGGTGGCCTAGCATGAAATCGGATGTAGTTACATATGTGAGCAAGTGTTTGACCTGCTCGAAAGTAAAGGTGGAATATCAAAAACCATTTGGACTGTTACAACAACCTGAGATTCCAATGTGGAAATAGGAACAGATCTCCATGGCTTTTATTACTAAGCTACCCTGGACTAGTACTAGTTGTGACACGATATGGTTATTGTGGATTGATTGACAAAGTCTGCTCATTTCCTTGCAATTAAGGAAACGGATAAGATGGAAAAATTAACTCGACTGTACCTTAAAGAGATCGTTTCGAGACACGGTGTACCGATCTCAATTATTTCCGATCACGACGCTCGTTTCACGTCACATTTCTGGCAATCATTGTAGAAATATTTGGGTACACGATTAGATATGAGTACTGCATATCATCCACAGACGGATGGCTAGAGTGAGCGTACCATACACACATTGGAGGATATGCTACGTGCTTGTGTGATTGACTTCGGGAATAACTGGGAAATTCACCTGCCATTGGTGGAGTTTTCTTATAACAATAGTTATCATACTAGCATACAGGCAGCACCTTTCGAGGCACTGCATGGGAGAAAATGTCGATCACCAGTTTGCTGGGCAGAAATTGGTGATAGTCAGCTAACAGGTCCCGAGTTAATTCATGAGACAACTGAGAAGATTGTACAGATACGAAACCATATGGCTGCAGCGCGAGACAGAAAAAAGAGTTATGCTGACAAGAGACGAAAACCTTTAGAGTTTTAGGTTGGCGACAAGGTTTTGTTGAAAGTCTCACCATGGAAAGGCGTAGTTCGGTTTGGTAAATGAGGGAAACTAAATCCGAGGTACGTTGGACCATTTGAAATAGTGGAAAGAATAGGTCCAGTAGCCTATCGACTAGCCCTACCTGATTCGCTAAGTGGAATCCATGATGTGTTTCACATGTCAAACCTGAAGAAGTGCATAACTGATGAAACAATGGTCGTACCACTAGAATAAATTCACATGGATGAACAATTGCGTTTTATTGAAGAACCAGTTGAGGTGATGGACCGTGAGGTGAAAACACTTAAGCAAAGCAAGATACCCATTGTCAAAATCCGTTGAAATTTGTGATGTGGACCGGAATTCACATGGGAACGAGAAGATCAAATGAAGCTTAAGTACCCTCAACTATTCGAAAGGACGATGCCAGCAGACGAAGGTATTGATTTAAATTTCGGGACGAAATTTCTTTCAACATGGGGATGATGTGACAACTCATCCAAAACTCACTCGATTTTGATTTCTGTGTGCCAATGCAGTAGACCAGTGATGGAACACTCTCATCGTGTAACGCAATTTTCAGGACGAAAATTCTTTCAACATGGGGATAATGTGACATCCGGTAAATTTCCATTACCAAACTCTGTTTGTTCTGTTAAGTCTTGCATACACGTGTCGTAAACACACACTAGTTGTCGTTTAACGTTGGTGACCTAATAATAATGAATAATACTAAATTAATGAGAATCTAATTGATTATGTGATTATTGTGTTATGTTTATGTGTTTGCATGTTTTAAAATGTTAATTAGAAAATTAATCGCGTAACGCGGAAACGTGCCTATTTATTCGTAAGTCTTGTGTTTTTATAAAGATAAAATACATAATGATTTTCATTAGTTTGTATCTTCATATTATTAAGTTAAAACCACTTTACAAAGAGTTTAAAGCCTAGTTTTTATAAAATACAAATTACAAGGGCTTAAAGGGTAAATATGGAAATTAAAATTAAACGAAACACCCAAACCCTAATTCCCACCCCCCATTCGGCCACAAAACCCACACACACACCTCCCTTTGCGAAATCAGCCAAGAACAAGCAAGAGAACTCGAAATTGGATCGATTTCAAGGGTTACTACACGTTGGAATCATCAATTGCAAGTTAACTCGTGTTTAGAGGTTAGATTTTACATGTTTTGTGAGACTTTTCATAAGGGCCGAACCCTTGTTGCGAAATTGGTGTTCATGGAGTCGAATTTGATGTTGTTAGTACGTTAGTTAGACTGTATACATGTTAGTTAACGTCGATTATGTATGAATTGTATGTTTTTAGTGGTTTAATCATGGACTTTGATTGGAAGCAAACCCTAATTCGAAAATTGGTAGGATAATGGATGAATGATGATTGTTTGATGAATGTTTGATGATTAATAGGTTGTATGAATGCTAGGTTACATTGGTTATGCAAGAAATTGATGAATTGATGTTGATGTTCATAGCTTACTAATAATAGTAACTTTATTTTGCATGTAATGTTGAATTATTGATGAATTGATGTTATGGATGTGTTCACGGTGATGATTAGATGTTAGATTGTTGTTATGATCATTGGGAATTCAAGAACACATGATATAGTTCATACATTACTAAAGATAGTAACTTTTTAGGATATGAATTGATGAGTTATGATGTTTGGATGTTGTGATCATGCTTAGATGATGATATGAACTTGAATTGGTATATTATTGATGAATTCATGAATGTATAGGATGTTTAATATATTTTGGGATGTGCTTTCCCAAAAGGGAAACTTTATTTATGCAAAATGTGAAAGATGATAGTTTGAACATGTTTGGGATGTTAGGAGCATGTTAGTAAGTTCACGGATGAATTCTAATGTGATAGAACATGTTAATTTAGTTGTATGGGATGCTTGGATAATCATGGGTGATGTTGGACTTTGATGATCATGTATGATATTGATGTTGGTTAGTAGTTAGGACATCATGTTTGGGACTGGAAATGGATTGTTGTGATGTTTGTTGAATGCAATGAACATGGTTAATTATTATGATTATGATCATCATACACGCGTGCGAATCTGAGGCCCCTACTTGGTAGGATTGGCAGGGTTCAGGATGTGAAGTCGTGAGTGGCTTCACATGGCATGTGGTGCGTGATTTGATCTTTGTGTGGCATATTAGTTGTGTTATAACTAGTGGATATGTTAATGTTCTAGATTCGCATGACTTGTATGATACTTGGCTTTATGATGATCTAAGTGATACACCTGGTTAATATAGCATACATATGATCTATTTGAATGTTAACTATGTATGTTATATGTGTATGGTTACTTGAATGGTTTACAACACATAAAGTCACCAACGGGTCAAACGGGTCAAATGGGTCAAACATGTCTTTTTTTTCCAGAAATCTTGAGTCTTTGGTTGTAGTGTACTTAGGGTTTCACATGTTCTTTGCTTACACGTACTCATGTACTTATATGATCTAGGTAACCTCTGAAGGTTGTCTGTCTATTCTGTTTGTCAAGTCAAACTCTAAGTATCTATACGCATATTAGGTGAGTTCATGCCCCACTCTTTATTTAATCTCTTTTGGGGGAGATAGCATACTGGTAAATCACAAACGCTTTATATATTCAAGTTGTGTATAATATTATATAGTGTTGATATCATAGAAAAGTCCTCACACTTTCGAATTGTTAATATTGAATAGCGGGGAAATTTGGGTAGTACTACTGGGTCTGACGAGCCCCACCTGTGTGACTCGAGGTCAACCGGGTGCAATTTGTCCTATTGAACATTGTCACGACCTGTTAAGTCGTGACAGGAGGCAACAACGTAACACAGTCAGCTTCAATTACGAAATCACTATGAAATAATATTTATTGTTAATGGACTAGCTATCTGTTACAATGCACTACTTTTATATCTCTATTATTAAACTGTATATGTTTGAATATCTCTTGAACTCACCAACCATTGTGTTGACATTTTAGTATGTTATTCTCAGGTCATTAGCTCGCTTGCCATAGGAGCACTACATGGTTCACTTGCATTCTAAGACTCAGTCATCAAGATATTTTTAGCATTTTAATGATAAATGTTTACTCTTTTGGGTTGGCACATGTTTTGCCATAGTATACACTTTTATTTCTTTGGGTTGTTTTTCAAAACGCTTCGCACAGTTTAAAGTTTGTACTTTGGTTGATTTTATTTAAATTATGGCATATAGAGTCGTTCTGAGTAACTATTGACTGTGATCCTGGTTTTTTCACACACCTCGCGGTAAAACACCGCAAGTGGATTTTGAGGGTGTGACACATATACATATACATATACATACATATACATATACATATACATATACATATACATATACATATACATATACGTATACATATACGTATACATATACGTATACATATACGTATACATATACGTATACGTATACGTATACGTGTACGTATACGTATACGTGTACGTATACGTATACGTGTACGTATACGTATACGTGTACGTATACGTATACGTGTACGTATACGTGTATACGTATACACGTATACGTACACGTATACGTATACACGTGTACGTACACGTATACGTACACGTGTACGTACACGTATACGTACACGTGTACGTACACGTATACGTATACACGTATACGTACACGTACACGTACACGTATACGTACACGTAATACATATACCTATACATATACCTATACATATACATATACATACATATACATAACATATACATATACTATACATATACATATACATACATATACATATACTATACATATACATATACATATACATATACATATACATATACATATACATATACATATACATTACATATACATATACATATACATATACATATACATATACATATACATATACATATACATATACATATACATATACATATACATATACATATACATATACATATACATATACATATACATATACATATACATATACATATACATATACATATACATATACATATACATATACATATACATATACATATACATATACATATACATAACATATACATATACATATACATATACATATACATATACATATACATATCATATACATATACATATACATATACATATACATATACATATACATATACATATACTATACATACATATACATATACATATACATATACTATACATATACATATACATATACATATACATATACATATACATATACATATACATATACATATACATATACATATACATATACATATACATATACATATACAATACATATACATATACATATACATATAATATACATATACATATACATATACATATACATATACATATACATATACATATACATATACATATACATATACATAACATATACATATACATATACATATACATATACATATACATATACATATACTATACATATACATATACATATACATATACATATACATATACATATACATATACATATACGTATACATATACATACATATACATATACATATACATATACATATGCATATACATATACATATACATATACAATACATATACATATATATACATATACATATACATATACATATTGTTAAACTGCCAATGCTAAACTGCCAATCACCTTTTGGGCAGAAGCAATTAATACATCGTGCTTTGTACAAAATCGAACTCTAATTGTTAAAGAAAGCAACATGACTCCTTATGAACTGCTCTGTCATAGGAAACCATTTATTGGATTCCTCAAATCATTTGGTAGTCTTGTCTCAATATTAAACACCTGAGACTATTGGGAAAGTTTTCATCCAGTTCTGATGAATGATTCTTTGTAGGTTATTCTTCTGTTTCAAAGGTTTATAGAGTGTTCAATCCTATATTAAATATTATGATGAATCAACATATGTTCAATTAAAGGAACATTCGTTTTCCAAATCTACTATATGCATATACATATACATATACATATCATATACATATACATATGCATATACATATACATATACATATTGTTAAACTGCCAATGCTAAACTGCCAATCACCTTTTGGGCAGAAGCAATTAATACATCGTGCTTTGTACAAAATCGAACTCTAATTGTTAAAGAAAGCAACATGACTCCTTATGAACTGCTCTGTCATAGGAAACCATTTATTGGATTCCTCAAATCATTTGGTAGTCTTGTCTCAATATTAAACACCTGAGACTATTTGGGAAAGTTTTCATCCAGTTCTGATGAATGATTCTTTGTAGGTTATTCTTCTGTTTCAAAGGTTTATAGAGTGTTCAATCCTATATTAAATATTATTGATGAATCAACATATGTTCAATTAAAGGAACATTCGTTTTCCAAATCTACAAATGGTCCCAACTGGTTGTTTGATATTGACACGTTTACAAAATCATTTGATCAATTTCACTTGTCTGATGCAGGAAATCTACATTCAAGTGATACTTCGTCAGCTGTAGAAAGAAGAGATGATTTCCCTTGATTCCTCCTACATTTGATGAATGCATGAATGAAGATGTTCCTCTTCAAGCTGATCCCATTAGACAACCGTCACAAAACCTTAGTGTTTCTACTAAAGGAGGTCCAAGCCTGGTACAATCTCACTCAGATGATCTATCAACTGAGGTCATAAATCAAAAATAGGCCTCTCCTCCAGTTGAAACACAAAGGACATCAAATGATGTAAGCAATCATAGTGCTGCCGAAGTTGAAGCAGGAACTGAAACAGAGTCTGACAATCTTCATAATTCAACAACAGTACTAGGTGAATGTGCCTCTGACCATAATGAACTGAATGTCTCCAATCTTGATGTAATGATTGCTGGTGACTCCATTCCAACCACAAGAATATACAAGAACCATCCACTTGAAATCATTATTGGTGATCTTAATGAGAGGGTGACAAGAAGCAAATCAAGTATTACAAACATCGGTTTGTTCTCATGCTTTCTGTGTCAAACAATACCCAAGAACATCAAAGAGGCACTTCAAGACAATAGCTAGATTGAAGCAATGCAGGAAGAATTGCTCCAATTCAAGAAGCAAGAAGTATGGCAACTGGTAGATCTTCCCGAAGGACAATACCCTATCAGTACCAGATGGCTGTATAGGAACAAGACTGATGATAGAGGGATCGTCATCAGAAACAAAGCAAGATTAGTGGCACAGGGATGCACTCAAGAAGAAGGAATCGACTATGACGAAGTGTTTGCACCTGTTGCCAGACTAGTAGCAATCAGAATCTTTCTAGCATATTCTACATCCATGAAATTTACAGTTTATCAAATGGATGTAAAGTGTGCCTTCCTGTATGGAAAGATTGCTGAGGAGGTCTATGTGAGTCAACCACCTGGCTTTGAAGATCCAGATTTCCCTCACAGAGTTTACAAGCTTGACAAAGCTCTATATGGTCTTCATCAAGCCCCAAGAAAGTGGTATGAGACTCTATCATCCTTTCTTCTTAAACATGGATATGAAAGAGGAAGATTGATCAGACTCTCTTCAGAAGAACAAGAGGAAGAGATATGCTATTAGTCCAAATCTATGTGGATGACATTATATTGGATCTACAAACAAACAACTCTGTAAAGAATTTGAAGACCTTATGCACTCAAAATTTCAAATGAGTGCTATGGGGGAACTCACATTCTTTCTAAGGGTGCAAGTCCAACAGATAGCAGATGGAATCTTCATCAATCGATCAAAATATGTGGAAACCATGTTGAAGAAATTCCACTTTGCTGATTATCAGTCTATCAGCACTCATGTGGATACTAAAATAAAGATTGGACCTAATCCTAAAGGCAAACCAGTGGATCAGACTCACTATCGATCAATGATTGGTTCACTTATGTATCTAACAGCTAGTAGGCCTGATATAATGTTTGGTGTTTGTGTGTGTGCTAGATATTAAGCTGATCCAAAAGAATCACATGTGAATGCAGTTAAGAAGATATTCAGATATCTAAAGGGCAAACCAGCTCTTGGGTTATGGTATCTAAAGGAAGGAGAATTTAATCTCTATGCACTTCACAGATAGTGATTATGGAGGATGCAACTTCAATAGAAAATCCACCTGTGGCGGTTGTCAATTTCTTGGTCCCAAACTGGTATCTTGGCAATGCAAGAAGCAGACAAATGTATCTGTGTCCATAGCAGAAGCTGAGTATATTGCAGCATCAGCTTGTTGCTCTCAAGTACTCTGGATTCAAAATAAAATGATTGATTATGGTTTTAACTTCTTGCACACGCCATTTATATTGACAACACAGTAGCTGTTTTCATAACTAATAATCCAGTTCAGCACTCAAAACCAAAACATATTGAGATTAGATATCACTTTTTGAGGGACTGTGCTGAAAAGGGATTAATCAAATTGATTCAAGCACCAATTGAAAATCAATTAGCTAATTTGTTTACCAAGGCATTTGAACCTAGTAGGTTTGAATTCCTAGTTTAGTCAACTGGCATGATTAACCTTGAGTAAAACCATGAAAAACATCAAAAACAATTAAAAACATCAGAAACCCATAAAAAGAAATCAAGTTTGATGAAGAAAAGAATCTTTGGGAAATGATATAATTACAGTCATTATATCATTCACTATGCTTAAATTCAAAAACCTTTATATTCATGTTTGTTGTAAGAACAAAGCATGATGAAAAATGAAAATGTGTAACAAATCAATGAAATAACATCTAATAAATGGTTCAAACATAGAAACTGTGATTGTTGAACAACAAATTCACAATGTGACAACAATGATACAATAATGTCAAACGTTTATCTTTGACCATTTAAAGTCAAACTGATAAACGGTACACATGAGTTCTTATCAAAATTGACAAACATGTCTCTTATGCAGATTATATGGAAAATCTTTCATGGAGCAAGCTCCACAATGTCAGCGGTTATTTAAACCCTAATGTGCTAGAAGCTGAGGGACTGAGAGATATGATCAGATTCATATCTATAACAAGGGTAGCTTATGCTATCACTGTGAGACCCACCATCTATGAGAACCTCATTAGGTCTTTCTGGAATTTAGCTGAGGTAATTGAAGTTGATGGTGTTAGAACATTAGCTGGAAGAATTGACAATGATCATACTCTGAGCATATCTAAAGAGTCTGTTAGAAGATGCTTTCAATTTGGTGTTGATGCTAATGCACCACTAGAGCTGGATGATGATGAAATAACCACATTCTTTGCTGAGATTGGTGATGAAGGAGGATATGAAGCTAAACAAATTGTTAAAGGATTAGTTGATCTGCCTTGGAGATTCCTAATCCACATGTTTCAGCACTGCCTATCCAAGAGAAAAACAGGATGGAATGATATTCCCATCACCACTTCCTCAGCAATCTGTGCTCTCTACACAAGCAGGCCATTCAATATGTCTGCCTATGTCTTTAATGGCCTGACTTCAAACATACAAGAGGGGAGAAGATACAAGTTCCTAACGTATCCAAGATTCATTCAGTGTCTGATAAATGAATCATTTCCGGATATTGCTATTGAGGGACCAGTGCTTGATATTCCTTATTATGATGCAAGATCATACAAGTATTTTAAGAAGAGGGATCCAAGAAAATTTTACAGTGGAGCTCACTCACCTCTTCTTCCTTGGATGATTCAACGGATAAATCAAGAAGATCAAGGACAAGAACAAGATGCTAATGAGCAAGCTGCACAACCAACACCACCACCATCACCACAACCACCACCACCACCATCACCACAACCAATACCACAATCAACACCACAACCATCACCCTAACCAACACCACAACCAACACCACAACCATCACCACAACCAACACCACAACCATCACCACAACCAACACCACAACCATCACCACAACCAACACCACATCTAACACCACAACCATCACCACAACCATCACCACAACCAACCCACAACCAATATCACCATCTCATCAATCACCAATATTACCATCTCATCACTCACCAATATCACCACACCAATCATTGCCCACCCATGATTACCCTACTGAATTTGGAGACTCAACTAGCACTTCAAAAGCATCCAATCATCTTCAAATGAGGAGGATCAACATACTCAAATGCCTATAAAGAAAGCAACTTCTGAGACTGCTCCCTTAGAGAGCTTTGCTAAATCTAGTGTAAACATGCCTGATGAAAAGGATGAATTGATATCTGAGCTCCTACAAAAGGTGGAAAGGATGGAAAGAATACTAAATAGGAGAGCTAGAATCATTGATGATAGGATTCTAGAGCTTGATGAAAAGGAGAATGAATTAAAAGAAATAAAAGAAAAATATGAAGCTGAAAAGAAAGAGAAATAGAAAGAGATTGTGTTGGACCAAAAGAACCAATGAGCCGGATCAGAAAAAGCTTTTAAGTCCCACAGACATCACAACGACTACTGAAGACCACAACAGCTGAAGACAACAGCTGACTACAAAGTCTGAAGACAAGTGCTGAAGACAAAGTCCGAAGACAAGTGCTGAAGACAAAGTCCGAAGACAAGTGCTGAAGACAAAGTCTGAAGACAAAGTCTGAAGACAAGTGCTGAAGACAAAGTCTGAAGACAAGTGCTGAAGACAAAGTCTGAAGACAAGTGCTGAAGACAAAGTCTGAAGACATAAGTGCTGAAGACAAAGTCTGAAGACACAAGTGCTGAAGACCAAAGTATCAGACGTTGTCACAATAGCTGAAGAGGTCTTCTTCAGTAGTTGTGACGGTTTACCTTTCAGTAGTTTTATGTTTTATCTGTTCAGTAGTTTGACACAACAGCTGAAGAATACTTCTTCAGTTGTTGTGCTCATCAGTAGTTTTATGTTTTTCAGTAGTTTTGTAAAACGACTGAAGAGCTTGTTCTTCAGTCATTGTAGTTTCAGTAGTTTCTTATCAGTAGTTTCATATTTTGTACTTAACACTCTGATATGTTCTCAGTAGTTGTGAACATTTCAGTAGTTTGTTAAGAGTTAGTTATTTTTGTAATAGATCTGCCAGTTGTCACTTTCCCGTGATAACAACAGCGATTGCACTCTATATAAGGAGTGTCAATCTATTGTAATAAGCAGAATGATTTGATCAGAAATATTCGATATCATAGAAACATTCCTTGTTACAGAAATATATTCTCTCGTTATAACCGTATTTGTTCTTAATGCATACGAGTATCAAATTCTTGCTACAATTTGTCTAATTCTTGTTCTTATTCCGTTGCGTTACGCTCTAATACATCAAACTTGTGATCACTGATCCTGACAAATGGTATCAGAGCAGGTTAATCATTGATCGATCTAATAATTGATCATTGAAACTGCTATTCAAGATCCAAGTTTGATTGAATTAGCATTTTTTTTTGCAAGAAACGGTTATAGAGATTGAATTTTCTGTGTTTCTGGTCATTCATCCTGAGATTTTCTCTTGGTTTTCATTGAGTCTGTTGTGGTCTATGTAAAAACGTTTAAAAGCTTGAATTAAATTGTATTTGGACTGAAAATGACTACTCCTTCCAATGATCCTCACAATACTGGTTCCTCAACCAAGCCTCCAATGCTGGTTAGGAATGAGTATAACATATGGCAACGACGAATGCTCCATCACCTGTCTGTTAACAGCGCAGGTTGTTGGACATCAGTGGTACATGGTCCACACAAGCCTATGGTGAATAACCCGGAAACCAATCAAATGGTTCCGAAGAGGAGGGAGCAATACTCAGATGAGGATAAGAAATTGTTTGAGATTGATGCAAAAGCCCATGGAATTCTGGCCATGGCATTTCCCAATGAAATCTATTCTGGGCTAATGCATCATGAAACTGCCCATGACCTCTGGAATGCCTTGAAAGAACAATTTGGAGGAACAAATGAGGTCTTGGCAAATAATAGAGAAATCCTTGCCCAACAATACGAGACATTATCTCATAAAAAGTCTCTTATAGAAAGGGTGAGACACTGACTCAACAGTTTGAGCGGTTCTCTTGTTTGATCTCTGAATTAAAAAATAGTCAAACTTGAGTACACCAATATCCAGATGAATAACAGATTTCTCAGATCACTGCCTGAGAGATGGGACACATATACTATTGTCCTACGCTCTAGTGCAAATTTGGACAAACTATCTCTCACCCAACTCCATGGGAATTGCTCACATTTGAGAGAGAGATAGAACAGAAACGAAAACTGTTTTCATCTGGAAAGCTCACTGAAGACTTTGTACCAGGCAACACTGCCTTGGTTGGTCATGGGTTAGAATATGCTTCATCTGAATGCCAGTATGATGAGCATATTGATTTCTCCTCAAACACTTCTGATTCTGCGTTTGTAAGTGCTGATAGTCAATTTACTAGGTGTAATAATGACAATATATGCTTCATCATGGATGATCTCAAGGGGATTGCTGATGATGACTTAGAAGAGATGGATATTTTGAGCCAAATGGCCTTGATAAATATCAGATCTCAGAAGTTCTACAAAAGAACTGGAAGAAAGTTCCCGGGACTCTCTGGCAAAACCAAAGTTGGTTTTGACAAGATTAAGTTGAAGTGTCACAAATGCCACAGGCTTGGACACTTTGATAGAGAATGCAGATCATCTGGATGTAATTCCTCTGCACCTTTTGTGACTTTCCCTGGCAATAGTCAACAACATAGAGGGCAACATCCTGTCATTCTAGTCATCATTCTCAACCACAATCTCCTACATATTTTGTTCCTCAGGGTCAAATGCCATATCCTTACCCTTGTTATTACATGCCACAGTCAAATCAAGTTCAAGTTCCTATAGTACCACAACCTCATGCACTACCAGAACCTCAACCATCTCAATCTCATCAACCTCCTCAACCTCAACAACACAGCTTCTTCACCCCTGGAGTTGTTGACTGGAGCAGTTTACCGAATGACATGTCTGGTCATGAACAACTGTTCACAGGTGCTGGTCAACATAGTGGTGACAGTCCTTTTGGGAATCGGCTCTCATGGCCCTAGAGTCTACTGAGGGTTCCTGCTCAAATGCATCATCTTCACAGGTAACTCAGGTATCTTCAGAGGCTAAAGCCAAGTTATGTTCTGAATCATACATTGATGCCTTTGTCTCATTAGAGAGGCAAATGTAGCATTAATAAATCAAAAACTTGAGTTTGAGAAAACCATTTCCAAAAGAAAAGCTGAGTTTGAGTCTGCTCTTAATAGTAAAAATGATGAGATTTATAAGCTTTAATGCCAATTAAATGATGAAAAGGCCAAGCTAGAGGTTATTCTGGAAGACCAGAGAAGTCTCAAAGAAACCCTTGCAGTCACCTAGGTAGAGTGTGATCGATGGGTACAATCATGCAAAGGTTTTGAAATGCTTCTTAGTAAGCAATCTGCTTCCAATGTGTAGTTTGGTATTGGTTATAATCACACTGATCCTCCTACAGATTTTGCTTCAAGAGCAGAAGTGAAATCCGATGGAGAAAGAAATAACCAATCCACCTCATCATGTGATTCACTTTTTGATAGAGCATCATCAAAAGTTGAAGTCAGCACTAAGCCCTCTCAGAACCCATCAGCTGATGTTGATGGTTCCATTGCTGACACTCACATGATCAAAGAGATGATCAACTCAGGAGCTATTTCTGGAAGTCCTGAAAGGACTGGAGAGCAAGATTTAACACCTGAAGTTCAAACTCCAACTACTGTCAGCACTGAAGAGAAAAAAACTGTTAGTAGAAAGAGTTTGAAGACTACTAAAGAGGAAGTCAAGAAAGCAAATAATGCTTCCAAAGTACTGAAGAGCAAGTCTTCAGTAGTTTCATTCTCTTTAGTTGATGATCATCATAAGATGAAGAAGAAACCATGTGAAGTATGTGGTTTGTTCAATCATCTTACAGATGATTGTTGGTACAAAAGGGGATCCAAACTCAAACATAAAGAGGAAAGTAAAGAGAAAATGGTTAAAATGAAAACTGAGTTTGAAGCCACATTTGTACCAGCAACATCAAATCCTGTAACCCTTAAGTCCAAAAAGAAATCCAAAAAGGAAGGGGTTAAACAGGTAACAGCTGAGATTGCTCAAAAGAAGAAGGTGCAACATAGGAACTTATCAAACTCCAATGCCAATGTGTCTGAAGAGCTGAAAGCCTTATCACAAAATCAGACACAGCTGGTTATGATGGTTCAACATCTATTGGGAAGAGTTAACAATTAGATGTTCCTATGTTGAAACCACAGAAAAGGAGGTCCAAGCCAAAGGATTCCTTTTCTTCCCCAGTTTCTTCCTCTCAGGCTGTTGTTTCCAACAAACATGTTAGTTTACCATCTGTTGATGAGAACAGGCCCAAGACCAAAAAGGTTTGGGTCTCAAAATCTAACTAATTTGTTGTATTTTGCAAGGTTCTTCAACATACCTCAGAGGCATCTGGTATGTAGACAGTGGAGGATCCATGCATATGACAGGAAACAGATCACTTCTTATGACTACTCTCAAGGAAGGAAGGATTTGTGTCATTTGGCAATGATGCAAAGGTTACATCATCGGCAAAGGCTTTGTTTCCAATGGGGAAATAAAGTTTGATGATGTTAACCATGTGGAAAATCTCAAGTACAACCTCTTGAGTGTCAGTCAAATGTGTGACAAAGGCCATGTTGCTCTTTTCACCAGTCAAACTGTCGGATTCTGTCATCCAAAGTTCTAAGTTTGATTGATAGGTGTTGGATGAACACACTCTCCTAAAGGCCAACAGGACAGGAAGAGTGTATGCCTTAGATCTTTCCAAGAAAATAGATCTCAAAGGCCATCCTTGCTTATTTTCCAAGGCTTCCTCTCAAGAATCTATTCTATGGCATAGAAGGCTGGGTCATGTTAATCTCAAAAACATAAATCAGCTGAAAACCATGGTTTAGTAGGGGACTGCCTATGAAGGAGTTCAAGTGTGAAGATAACTACACTGCTTGTTTAAAAGGAAAACAACACAAAGCTTCATTTCCCTCCATAGAAGAACCTAAGTCCACTGCTGCTTACAGCTTCTTCACATGGATCTCTTTGGTCCTGTGAGAGTGATGAGTATGGCTAAGAAGAAATACTGTCTGGAAATTGTGGATGATTACTCCAGATTTGTATGGACTTTCTTCTTGCATTCAAAGGATGAGGCTGCGCAGTCCATTATGAACTTTGTGTTACACGTTGAGAAGCAGTATTCCCTACCAGTTAAGTGTGTGAGGAGTGACAATGGTACTGAATTCAGAAACCACACACTTGATGAGTTTTACTTATCAAAGGGAATCAAGAGGCAGTATAGCATCCCAAGACTCCTGAGCAAAATGGAGTAGTGGAGAGAAAAACAGGACCCTTATTGAAGCTGCAAGGTCCATGTTGGCTGATTCTGGACTGCCAATGACTTTTTGGGCTGAAGCTGTCAATACAACTTGCTATGTACAGAATAGAGTTCTAGTAAATCAGAGGTTGATGAAGACTCCATATGAAGTTCTTCATCATTTGGCCCCTCTAATTTCATTCTTCAGAGCATTTGAGTGTCCCTGTTTCATTCTCAACACACGGGATCAACTCCAAAAATTTGATCCTAAGGTGGATGCAAGGTACTTTGTTGATTATTCATAACTTGCAAAGCATACAGAGTCTTCAACTGTAGAAAAAAGATGGTTGAAGAGACTCTACATGTTAAGTTTAATGAATCTCCAAAGGACAAGATTCCACAAAGCCCTGTGGAGATATTGATTTGGACATACTGCAATATGTTCCTTATCAAACTCCTGCTGTTGCTCCTGTCAACAGTTCACCACCTGGTGGTTCTGCTGGTGCTGATGATGATGATAGCAGTACTCACCTCTTCAGGTTTAGTGATCAACTGCCTGATTCAGCTAGACTAATGATCCTGTAGCTCCAGTAGCACCATCCACAACAAATGCTGATGAGATTTCTTCAAATTCAACTTCCTTTGAATTACCATCCACTGATTGGTTTCAAGGAAATGATTCACCATCACCATCTGTTGCTGCTGAGCCTACTACAAACACTTGCACAGATCTCATTGTGTATCAAGATCTGAAGAATACCCTATGTCTCAAATCATTGGTGATATCACTGCTGCGGCGTATCAACAAGAAGTCAATTGTCAAATTTCTGCTTCTATGCCTCTTCATCAGTCAGCAAAAGCCAAAAACTATCACATTGCTTTAAAGGACAATGGATGGGTTGATGCCATGCAGCTTGAGCTTCTTCAGTTCAAGAAACAGCAAGTATGGGAACTGGTTCCTCTACCTCCAGGTAAGTGTGCAATAGGCACTAATGGGTGTTTAGGAACAAAACTGATGAAAATGGGCTTATTGTTAAGTACAAGCCAGACTGGTTGTTCAGGGTTTGCACAAGAAGAAGGTATTGATTATGATGAAACCTTTACCCCTGTAGCTAGACTGGAAGCATTTGATTGTTTTTAGCTTATGCTGCTTATCAAAACCTTAAAGTTTTTCAAATGGATGTCAAAAGTGCATTTTTGTATATGGAAATTAAAGAAGAGGTTTATGTATGTCAACCACCAGGCTTTAAGGACAATAACATCCTAATTGGGTGTATAAGCTTGATAAGGCTCTTTATGGGTTTAAACAAGCTCCTAGAGCCTGGTATGAGACATTATCAAACTTTCTTCTGGAAAATAATTTCACTAGAGGCTCCATAGAAAAGACTTTATTCATTAAGAAAGCTGGGCGCATAATCTACTTGTTCAAATTTATGTAGATGATATTGTTTTTGCATCCTCTGATCCACAGTTGTGTGATGCCTTTACAAAGTTGATGCAACAGAAGTTTGAAATGAGTGCCATGGGAGAATTACAGTTCTTTCTGGGTTTGCAAATCAAACAAAAGGCTGATGGAATTTTCATTCATCAGTCCAAATACACAAAAGATCTTTTGGAAAAGTTTGATTTACAAATCTGTAAGCCCTGTTCAACCCCCATGTGTAGCACCACACAACTGGATACAGATCAGAAAGGTAAAGTGGTTGATGAAACACTTTACAGATGTATGATTGGGTCCTTGATGTATTTAACAGCTTCTAGACCAGATATTATGTTTGCTACATGTTTGTGCTAGATTTCAGGCTGCACCTAAGGAGTCTCATTTGATTGCAGTCAAGAGGATCTTTAGATATCTGCAAGGCACTCCATTTCTAGGTTTATGGTATTCCACTAGACATTCTGGTAAATTAGTTGCTTTTTCTGACAGTGACTATGCAGGGTGTAAGTTGACCAGGAAATCAACTTCTGGTGGATGTCAATTCCTAGGCAACTGCTTGATTTCTTGGCAGAGCAAGAAACAGACCTCAGTTGCTACATCAACTGCTGAAGCAGAGTACATTGCCGCTGCAAGCTGTACATCTCAGGTACCTGGCTTCAAAACCATTACTGGATTATGGCATAACAGAGACTAAGACCCCATTGTTAATGGACAGCTCTTCAGCTCTTTGTATTGTCAAGAATCCTGTCCAGCACTCTAGGACTAAACATATGAAATCAGACACCATTTTATTAGAGATTGTTTTGAAAAAGGTCTGATTGATCCAAAATTTGTTGCTAGTGCTGATGAGCTTGCAGACATTTTTACTAAGCCTTTGGATAGTTTAACTTTCCACAACCTGGTGTTAAGGCTTGGTATGCTGCAGCTAGAATAAGTGACAACAACTGATGATCTCAGCTCACAAGTACCGATGATCATTATTCATTATTGTCACATATAAGTACTGATGATTCTTTTTTTTCCCTCAGTAGTTTTATAACTACTGAAGGCTACATACCTCACAGTACTGAAGTACTTTATCTGTTAAAACAGCTGATGTAGCTACAAGCTGATGTAGTCACAACAGTTGATGCAGCAAGCCACAACTATTGATGTCAGAAATGCAGATAAGTACTGATGACTAATCAGAGACTTCAGCTGTTTCAACGTCTGCGACGGTTAAAACCAAGTCTTCAGTTGTTTTTATAACAACTGCTGATCACACCAATAGGTCATCCTTTTCAAACCTCTGAAGTTAATACCACGTCATCAGTAGTTTCAACAACTGATGACTCACACCAAAACCTTCAGTCGTTTTCTAACCCGACCCTTTAAATACCTTATCCCACCTTCAGAGTTTTTATCTTCTCTTCTCAAACCTAACGTTCAAAAACTCTCTACCCCTCTTCATCAATGGCGACCATGCAACTAAAACCACGACACAACTGTGTCGCACATCTCACCAAATCGCCATACTGGACCAAGTTTCACAACACCATTGATTTAATGGTTCAGTCACCCTACAAAACGGCTTTTCTGGTAAATCCCACATATATGCCGAATCCCTTAACCAATTCTGGACAAACGTCACTCTGGTCTCTGAGGAGAATGACACAAGTCTCTTCAATCGTTTGTCCATGGCCAAAAGTGGTCATTACTCCAGACACTCTTCGCCAAACCCTTAATCGGATGATGCCACTTTCCAACTGGTTATCCAAAGGGCACAACAAATCAATCATTTGCCCACCATGGATACCAGGGTAACCTGAGTGCATCTACCATACTGAAGAAACATTTCCCGGATGCCGAACGTCTCATAT